>JARQWZ010007165.1:12500-30000 GCA_033150135.1 Gobio occitaniae
GAAATTCAATTTGGCCGACTAAAAAATTTAGATGTGATCGGTCACTAGAAATTTTTCAGTTGGAGACCTGATTTTTTTTTATAGTGTACAAAAGACTCTATTTCAAACAAATACTGTTCTCTTTACCTTTCTATTCATCAAAGAATCCTAAAATAATATATCACGGTTTCCACAAAAATATGAAGTAATGATGTAATGATGCTGATGCATCACAGAAATACATTCAATTTTAATAAATATTAAAACAGAAAGCAGCTATTTTAAAAAGTATCTGTTTTTACTGTATTTTTGATCAAATAAATACAGCCTTGGTGAGAAGAAGAGACTGAGAAATTTGAATGGTTCCAAACTTTGGTTACACTTTATTTTCTGGTGTAATTATATATTTAAGTACTGAGAAATATTAATGAACTACATGTACTTACTATAGGGTTGTGGTTGAGGGTTAGTTGCATGTAATTATGCATAATTTACTGTAGCTTTAAATAGCAAAATGCGTGCGTTCTTCAAAGATGCAATCACACGATGTGATTATTGTGTTTAGCTAGACTTGACCGCTCTAGTGAGATCCAGCAGTCGTCCTTCCTTCTTGGGCCATGTTTGTTTTTCCATCTGTTCAGCAGCAGTGATTATTATTATATACAGTCACCTCTAAATATACCAGTTTCTCTCTGGCAATGCTCAGCAGCTAAAGTCCTGCAAATATTGCAGCTGTCTTCAGAAATATGATATGAGAACCTCTTCATCACAGTGAAGTAGTTCATTGTTTTGTGCACATTCAGAAGCTTAAAGGGATAGTTCACCCAAAAATAATCATTTACTCACGCTCATGTTGTTCCAAACCTGTATGAGCTTCTTTGTTCTGCTGAACACAAAGGAAGATATTTGGAAGAATGTTTGTAACCAAGCAGATCTCGGACCCTATTGACTACCATAGTGTTGTAATGTCCTCCAACCAATACGCCTATATACACTCTCAGAAAAAAAGGTACAGTGGAGGTACAATTTTGTTCCTTGGGGAACAAAACGTATAACTGTACCTTTAATGGTACACAATTGGTACAAGTATATCATTGTTTTCCTCACTTAGAGCAGGGCAAGTTCAGTCCTAGAGAGCCGCTGTCTCTATAGACATCTATAGAAGCTCTTATTGAGAATTAACAGAGGTTTAGATGTTGATTATTTATTGAGTCACCATTATGGAGATCATTGTTTCATTTAGTTGGCCAGTTTGACTCTTGGCTTTTTTGTGTTTGTGGTTTTTGTTACAGTGTTAACAAAACACAGAATCTGTTCAAATCAAAAGAAGCCATAAACAAAAATTATCATGAAGAAAAATGTAAAAATGACTAAACTCATCACTGATTAAAAATATTAATAAATAATATTCACCAACAATACTTTCTTGCCACGGATCAGACATTCTGAAATTAGATTTTTAAACACATTCTAGGGGGAAACGCACACAGATATCAAGAATCAGCATATGAATCTCAACAATGGTGGCATACTTAATACTGCAATGCATGCTGGGAGGCATGAGTTTTATACTGTGGTGGTTTAGTAGGGTTGGAGCTAAACTCTGTATAGGAGATCAGCTCTTTAGGACCGAACTTGCCGGTCTTAGAGGTACAAAAACGTCTGTTTACAACAGGGACGGCCACTTGTACCTTAAAAGGTACAATTTTGTAAAATTTTTTTTGAGAGTGTAGGTCGTTTGTCACTTCCCTGAAATGCGACCCATAGGAACGATTACTAGGGTTGTGCCGATGGACGATGATGATGGCTGACCGACATCACGATCGAGCGCCACCATCGTGATGCCGCGCCCCCGTTGCGAGTCTGTTGTGAGTGCACACACACTAATCCTCTTCTATAGTAGGCTATTAGTTAAACTAAAAGCTTAGCAGGGATTGCTCTGTACTGTAGTCTATGCCAGATATATATATAGCCTACATTTTGAAATCATTTGAGGCTGAAACATCCATAAGCATGCGTGTTTATTTTAGGACTTCGGTCAGTGAAACAACACAACCTATAAAACATTTAAACGATTTTCAGTAAATAATGGTAACCTAAAGAATATAAGAAAATTAAATATAAGTTAGAAAAATATTTGATTCATAATATTTCCCCGCAAAGATGTGTCATATAGTACCGCTCTGCGCTTTGAGAGGAATGTGGGACACAAGCTGGATAGACATTTTCGAATATCTGAAGAGCGGATTTTATCTTCCACAGGGTCAAGACATTTAGGCAATGTTTGATTATTCACTGCAAGAGAAAACGAAACTAAAATCACCGGCATGTGTGTGAAATGCGCTATTTAAATAAACCAAACTTGACGCGCCTTACCAAGTTTAATAACAAGAACAAACTGTGTTAAATACAATTTGAAGTAAAAAGGTATTCGTCCTACAGTGTTTTTTTATATTTTCCCACAGTAAAGGATGTGAATAGTTATAATAGACTTAATTATAAGCAAACGAAAGGAAGAAACGTTTATAATGCGAAAATGGGTACGACGCGAGTGAAGATTTGGGAAAGGAAACGAGATGTCCATGTCCATTGGGATAAAATGGACTAGGCCTATTGTTAAAATTCACGGAAAATCGAGTGACGCGATCGCAAAACAGAATGAAAAAGTGCTATCTGACCATTATTTACTTTCTAGGCAAAACAAAGCTTTGCGCTTCACTTCTGTGGTAATATTCATGTGAAACAGCTTCACATACAAAACACTGGGTTAGTAAAATAACTAAATAATTTTTTTTAAAGTAGAAAATAGTATTTATGTAAAAAGGTATATTAAAATAAAAAGAGCTCAACTCTTAAGTGAAACTTAGCGGATGAGACATTATTTGGGTTAGTAAAAATAACGAAACTATAGTTTTAAGTAGAAAATAGTATTTATGTAAAGAGATATAGTAAATTATACTAACCCCCCCCCCCCCCCCCCCCTCCCAAAACGACGATATCATCGACCATCACAATGTTTTACTGTAGCCTAAACATCGTCAACAGCCAATTTAGCGGACATCGCCCAACCCCAACGTTTACTAAATTGCGCCCCTATCGACAACAGGACACTTTCATTTTAATGCTTTGTTTCCTTTTATTTGCCTCATAATTCAGGTTTTGCGTAGCTCAATTGACAGAGCATTGCAAAATACAACATCATGTGATCATGTAATCGTGGGTTCGATCCCAGGGAACGCATGTGCTCATATAGCCTGGCTCCGCCCTCCTTCGTACTTCCGCTACATTTTCATTTTCCTTCTGTACTCGGTATAGTCTTAGATTTTCTCCGGAAATTTTTTTACCGGTCCAATCACGCTCTCCGTCTCTGCAAGATTCGGTGATTCAGATTTCACTTTGCACAACTACTAGAAGACTTACAACTGTCAGACAAGTTGCTCGCTGCGCAGTACGCTCAACCAGGAAGTGAGTGCTTCGGCCCCACTTTATATTAGGTGGCCTTAAGTACTATGTACTTACATCAAAAAATAAGTACAATGTACTTACTGTGTTCAAATTGTATTGCAAAACACCTTTGCTGATATTGAGGTGGGATACGGGTAGGGTTAGGGACAGATGTGGTGATATGGGTAAGTTTAAGGGTAAAGTTAGGGACAGGTGTGGTGGTGTGGGTAAGTTTAAGGGTAAAGTTAGGGACAGGTGTGGTGGTGTGGGTAAGTTTAAGGGTAGGGTTAGGGACAGGTGTGGTGGTATGGGTAAGTTTAAGGGTAGGGTTAGGGACAGGTGTGGTGGTATGGGTAAGTTTAAGGGTAGGGATAGGGACAGGTGTGGTGATATGGGTAAGTTTAAGGGTAAAGTTAGGGACAGGTGTGGTGGTGTGGGTAAGTTTAAGGGTAGGGTTAGGGACAGGTGTGGTGGTATGGGTAAGTTTAAGGGTAGGGTTAGGGACAGGTGTGGTGGTATGGGTAAGTTTAAGGGTAGGGTTAGGGACAGGTGTGGTGGTATGGGTAAGTTTAAGGGTAAAGTTAGGGACAGGTGTGGTGGTATGGGTAAGTTTAAGGGTAGGGTTAGGGACAGGTGTGGTGGTATGGGTAAGTTTAAGGGTAGGGTTAGGGACAGGTGTGGTGGTATGGGTAAGTTTAAGGGTAAAGTTAGGGACAGGTGTGGTGGTATGGGTAAGTTTAAGGGTAGGGATAGGGACAGGTGTGGTGGTATGGGTAAGTTTAAGGGTAGGGTTAGGGACAGGTGTGGTGGTATGGGTAAGTTTAAGGGTAGGGTTAGGGACAGGTGTGGTGGTATGGGTAAGTTTAAGGGTAGGGTTAGGGACAGGTGTGGTGGTATGGGTAAGTTTAAGGGTAAAGTTAGGGACAGGTGTGGTGGTATGGGTAAGTTTAAGGGTAGGGTTAGGGACAGGTGTGGTGGTGTGGGTAAGTTTAAGGGTAAAGTTAGGGACAGGTGTGGTGGTGTGGGTAAGTTTAAGGGTAAAGTTAGGGACAGGTGTGGTGGTGTGGGTAAGTTTAAGGGTAAAGTTAGGGACAGGTGTGGTGGTGTGGGTAAGTTTAAGGGTAAAGTTAGGGACAGGTGTGGTGGTGTGGGTAAGTTTAAGGGTAAAGTTAGGGACAGGTGTGGTGGTGTGGGTAAGTTTAAGGGTAAA
This sequence comes from Gobio occitaniae, assembly GCA_033150135.1. NCBI lineage: Eukaryota > Metazoa > Chordata > Actinopteri > Cypriniformes > Gobionidae > Gobio > Gobio occitaniae. Next base: position 17,134 of record JARQWZ010007165.1, read on the forward strand.
GTTAGGGACAGGTGTGGTGGTATGGGTCAGTTTAAGGGTAAAGTTAGGGACAGGTGTGGTGGTGTGGGTAAGTTTAAGGGTAGAGTTAGGGACAGGTGTGGTGGTGTGGGTAAGTTTAAGGGTAAAGTTAGGGACAGGTGTGGTGGTGTGGGTAAGTTTAAGGGTATGGTTTGGTGTAATGGAAGTGTCAACAGTGTAATAACAAATGTAACTACAAAAATTAATTACAGACGTCATTACATGCAGATTTTTTTTAAATGTAAGTACAATGAAAAACATGTATGTGCACAATAAGTGCATTGTATCAAATGATTAATTAAAATGTTAGTACATAGTAGTTAAGGCCACCTAATATAAAGTGGGTCCAGTGCTTCTAATGACTTCACTTTTCTCTGCTGAAGTCTATGGAGTCGCTTACTGCGTCCCAATTCGCATACTATCCATACTAAATAGTATTCGAAAAAAGAATTAGATGTTCCAAATCGTAGTATGTTGAAAAGAGTATTACAAAGATTCCCGGATGGTCTACTATTTCCGGTCATAATTCGAAGGGCAGATCGATGCGCACTCTACGGCTCGCAACCCATTGCGAGATGGACGAGGATTCGATTAGAACTACAAACACGGATAAAAAGTGTTAAAAACTACAAACATGACGGTTACGCGAGTCTGATGGTTAAGTGGAGAGGATTAGATAAAGGGGATTGAGTGAGCAATTATCAGTATTTAACCTGACAAAAATATATTTCTTCAATGTTAGCCACATTATATTTCACCTGCAGCAACTTTTGTAATGATACGTTTGGCCATTAACTTTGCAAACACATGAGGAGAGTCTCTGCATGAAAGACCCACGAATTGCAGATCAACGTGCTACTACATTTCTCTCCGATACAGTAGGAAATTAAATTGAATGTGGAGGATTTGAACTGTGATTGACAGGGCAGTTTAAACGGTAACGGGACGCATGTAATAAGCAACAGAGTCCATTAAAGATGACGCAGTAGTAGTCCCAAAACTTGCATACTCTTCTGCTACACACTCAAAAGTATGTACTTTTTCTTCACAAAAAGAGTACATACTTTTAGGACGTAGTATATGTAGGCGAATTGGGACGCAGCAGCTGTGTCCATTTCTTTTTCTGTCTATGGGATTTCCTGAAAACAAATTATTACTTCTCTGAGGTGTCTGTAGAGTTTCTGCTCGAGGGCGCCCTCTGGCTTCCAGTATGAATTAAACTTTTGGGTAGAAAATAAAAAAAATAATACTTCTAAATAAATGTATATGACAATCCATATGTTTTTCCTCAATGTACATGAGTTTTAATCCCCACAGTGTATGCATAAGAGGCTCATATTTCATTTTAAAGACATAGACTTTAAGAAATTGATCAGATAAACAGCACAGATTTTATAATAATACTTTTTTTTTTTTTTTTTTTTTACAATAAATCCTAAGACCTTTCTCATTTTTTGTCATAGGCTGTCTGCATATTAACAGATAACCCATAATTTTTTTGTAAAATACATTTTCTGTGAAATATAAATATTATTATATTATATATTTTTAATAATAATAATATTTATTCTTTTTATTTAGCAATAACAATAATCATAATAATTATTATTAGTCATATTAATATATAAACAAAATGTTATATTCACACTTTTCATTTGTAAAACTAAAAATAATATATAATAATCGCATTTTAAATCGCAATCGCAATTTTAACCAGAATAATCGCAATTAGATATTTTCCCCAAAGCTCAAAACATTTCAAAATGACGTCTGATTGAAATGCATAAATGAAAAAATGCATAATGACAATAAGGCATATTTTTATGACCATTATTATATATTGCACTGTGACATAATTTTCATCAAAATCTCATTAATGTAACACCACAAATTATTTATGATTACTTTTGAATTAGTTTTTTATTTTATTGTATTTTTTTCCTTTGCAAAATATCATTTCCTCTTTTGTTCTAATGATTTTGTAGTATAATGATGATGACAGATGGCATGATTTCCAGCCTTGTATGGAGGCTGAATGGGTTTTACTAATGCATGACTTCTGAATGACTTCAAACAGTGTGACCTCAGAGGCGCCGCGTGAATGTGTGTGTGTGTGTGTGTGTGTTTCTGATCAAGCTGCCCTCTTTGCCCAGGCATGTGCTGACTCACTTGTAAATACTGCTGCCTTACCCTTCAGAAAATCCACAAACAATGAGCACAAAACGAAGGCGAGCGAAGAGGAACCGAGTGTGTGTGTGTGTGTGTGTGTGTCACATCCTGGTCCTCCTGTGGACACTGCTGGTGTTGTGGGCTTGTCTTTGTCTGCGATTGCCATCCATTAAGACATCATGACATCCACAGGAACCTCAAACGGGCCACAGACAAGTTAGGATATGAAACAGGACAATATCTTTGTTTAGGTTTTTTTGTTAGAGATTCTTTTGTATGATCTACAGGAAGTTTACCATCTATTTAGTCCATAAGGAAACTTGAAATGACCCTATTATGTTATTTAAAGGCTCTTGATTTTGTTTTAGAGTTTCCTACAGTAGATTTACATGCATTCAAGGTCAAAAACACTTTCATTTTCTCATTATGTATATTGCAGCATCAGCTCTTTTCTCACTGTCTGAAATGGTTCAATGGTTCTCGCTAAACCCATCCTTTACTTGAGCTTAATTTAGATGCATAAAATCCTGGAAAGGAGTGCAATTACGTTTTTAAGCAATAGTAATCGGCATACATTAAAAAAGGTTGTAGTTTACTGGGTCTAGTAACGCATTCTCAAATCCAGATGCTCATACAAACACACACAGATTATAAATGCTCTTCATCTCTATGACACCCAAATGAGTGTGAGTTAATGACACTCAGAGAATCCTCAGTTTGATCTCTCCCTTCCACGTGATTAGTAGAATTAAAACAATTGTTCCTCTAAGTGCAAAATTAATTGGCAACAAGCAAAACATGCTTATTAAGGCATTAAATGATAGATGTGAATGATGATGCATGTGTGTTTTCTGTCCTTCTTTGGTGATCATTAGCGGTGTGTGTCCAACAGGTTTCAGCATTCACATTGTGCATGTACTGTATATGTCTGTAGTTCTTCCTGCCTGAGATATCCGACCCCCACGCCGCTCTTTAGAGCTGACTGAAGTTCATCACATGTGAATCCCTGGTGTTCATTACACCACACATATCACTCGCCCAGTGTCTGGGAAGTGCAGATCCTACATGTCCATTTGCTCCAACAGGCTCCAACAAATTCATTATGTTTAAAGGGGTGGTTCCGTGTTTTTTTCTAGGCTTGGTTGTGTTTATGGCGCGCAGTATAACATGTCTTAATACTTCTTTTTTTTTTTTTAAATGCCATATTTTTCTTATATTTGACCTTTATTCCACACCGCTGTCTCCACTGTCCTTTGAACGGCTCGTTTGCTTCCTGCTTCTGTGAAGCCCATCCCTCCGAAAAACGCAATGGTCTTAGATTGGTTAGATGGCCAAATGTAGTTTGTAGTTCTGCAACAGCTCTCTCTCTTTCTTAATGACTGCGACGTGGCCTCACACACTTTGTTGCGTGTTCGCGGAGGCAGTGTTTATGTTAATAGCAGGTGTTTATAATGTCACCAACCCGTGAAGAAGCTTGTTGTCGTCCAAACCGGCCGTTTTTGTAGGCAATAAACTGCCATAACTTTAAAAGACAATATCTCCGTTTGCATTGAACTTTCAGCGCCGTAGCTTTGCAGATACTGTTTATGCTCAAGCAGCAACATTACACACTAACTAAAGTTAAAAAAGTGAAACCACATGCAACCAACCCTTTAAGTCTTAAGAAATTTTTAAATTCGAAGGCTGAACCAATAATTAATCAGCTTAGCTATAATGCTCAAATGTGCACAAACCACCTCCCAAATCATCTGAACATGTGTGTGTGTTAACTTGTGTTTAATCTTAGTCTTAGTTCAGAGTGTCAATTCAAAGTTGCATTGAGTTTTTAATGCATCACTAAAGGCCATTTTTTGTTCTGTCTTTCCCTGATGTTATATGCCACAACAGTATCTTTGCATTCTGAATTTAAGGATTTTTCTCAGTGATGCATGCCCTTTTTTTTTTCTTTTTTACATCTAATTTGATTAAAAAAGATAATTGATTGATATCCCCATTCCAGAGATTCATGATTGAATAGGAGCATATCTGTGAATTTAGTTTCCTCTTGATTTGCTGTCTCATTGAAATAGTGGTGTGTCTGGTTATGCAATATTATTATGATTAGTGATAATACTTGTGTAACCCCTCCTGTTCAAACCGCCCACTCCAAGCGGGACTCGAACCAGGGTCCGCCGGCATGAGAGTCGGACGCTTTAACAAGGAGGATAAAGACTGCAACCCCTAGTGTCAGTCGCTAGAGCGTCTCTTGAGATCAGAGGGGGCTGATTAATTATTGGTTAAGCCTTCGAATTTAACTTATTAAAGGATTAGTTCACTTTTAAATAAACCTTTGCTGATAATTTACTCACCCCCATGTCATCCAAGATGTCCATGTCTTTCTTTCTGCAGTCGAAAAGAAATTAAGGTTTTGGATGAAAACAGTCCAGGGTTTTTCTCCATATAATGGACTTCAATGGGCTCCAAACAGTTCAAGGTCCAAATGACAGTTTCAGTGCAGCTTCAAAGGGCTTTAAACGATACCAGACGATGAATAAGGGCGAAATCTAGCCAAACCATCAGTTTCTGCGAGAAACCGAGCAGTATTTATGCTATTATTTTACCTCTTATCAGACGAACGTGATCATCTCTGAGCTCAGCCATAACTTCCGCTAAGTGAGGTCAAAATACGAGCGTGGTCATAGATATATCGATCGTAGATGCCTAATTCTATTGATCCGTACGTGCGCTAATGAGGCATCTACGTATACATCTATGACCACGCTCGTATTTTGACCTCACTTAGCGGAAGTTATGGCTGAGCTCAGAGATGATCACGTTCGTCTGATAAGAGGTAAAATAATAGCATAAATACTGCTCGGTTTCTCACAGAAACTGATTGTTTCGCTAGATTTCGCCCTTATTCATCCTCTGGTATCGTTTAAAGCCCTTTGAAGCTGCACTGAAACTGTCATTTGGACCTTGAACTGTTTGGAGCCCATTGAAGTCCATTATATGGAGAAAAACCCTGGACTGTTTTCATCCAAAACCTTAATTTCTTTTCGACTGCAGAAAGAAAGACATGGACATCTTGGATGACATGGGGGTGAGTAAATTATCAGCAAAAGTTTATCTAAAAGTGAACTAATCCTTTAAGACTTAAATATAATTAATTTGTTGGAGCCTGTTGGAGCAAATGGACATGTAGGATCTGCACGTTAGCCTCCTTGTTAGAGCGTCCTTGGAGTCCTGCTTGGAGCGGCCGGTTCGAACAGGAGAGGTTACATTGGTGCCGTGACCCGGATGGGGTCCGGGCGGGACTTGAACCCGTGTTCGCCGGCATGAGAGTCGGACGCTCTAACAAGGAGGCTAAAGGCTGCAACTCCTAGTGTCAGTCGCTAGAGCGTCTCTTGAGATCAGAGGAGTGAGGTACAGCGACTACTAGCTGACCTGCGCTACACATGCATTATTTAGGGTATGTTTCCCACTGAAGTTGAATACTTAAGCCCCATTTCCACTGAAATTACCCGGAACAATTTGTACCAGGAACTTTTTTTATAGGAACTTTTTTCCCCCCAGATCTGCAACTGACTGCATTTCCACTGCGGGCTAAAGTACCGTGAAGATTAGGCAAATTAGTCCAGAGATGTGGGACTGGGCACGACTGTTTCTCCCAGTCAGAGATGGACAATAATAATTTTTGCGCGATACTGTCTGCAACAATAACGAGGAGATGCAAGCAGCGCTGCTTTTGCTAGTTATGTATTGATTTACTAAAGAGGTCATTAACAAAACGGCGGAAAAGAGACGAGCACTGACACTAAAGCGTATTATGAAAACTCGTACAGTTAGATTTAAAATAAGACAACGTATGTTATTATCAGCTATTGGGGACATTGACTGTGCGATGGCTGAGACGAACGCGCGCCATCAGACAGAAAGAGCAAGACTGATATTCACTGAATGCAGAACGAACCTCGCAAAATACTTTTATTTATTTTTTTATTTGTGAAAATACATACAGAAATTGTACACAATGAATATACTGAGACACAACACAAAAAAATAACAGTATAGACAAACACTTATATAGTGGGAGAACAAAAAGGTTGTGGAAAGAGAGATCTTGTCATTAGAATATGTCTTTGGGGAGTAGTTAGATTTTATTTTAAAGGGTTTTTAGTAATTTATTAATTTCACCCCCTATTTTAGTTGTCTGTGTTTTGCTGGAACATAAGCGAAATGCTTCTAAATATACATCTTGCACCATTCAGAAAAAGAAGACGTTAGTGTCTTTGCACTGCGTGAAAATCCATGTGCAATGATTGGTCAAACCCGCTGAGTTTGTGAAGATTATTGATTTCCTAGACACTTCAGTGATATCGCTCATCCGCCACTAAAACAGCCTTTTCTTTATCCCCAGTGCAGCGATGAAGAGATCACTGGGCTAGATAGGAAGTGAACTGACTGTAGTATCTGTGACTTTAACTAGTATATCTACAGCCACTTCTGTTGTGCTCTGAATGGCCAATGGAGCGAGAGCAGAGATGGATGGGTTCTGTGTGTCCCTGCCGCACTCCCTGTGTGTGTGAGGATGAGGGTGTGATAAACTGCAGTTGGGACACTGGTACGTGTGTGTGTGTGTTGATCTATTGTTGTCTGGTGCAACATGCTGTCACTGGTTTTTTTTAGGAAAACATACATTAACCTCTTAAGAGAGATGTAAATGTTCGTGGATGTTTTGCAGATATGCTGCAAGCATGAAATCTTAGCTGAAATGTGCAGTATGGATCCACTGACATACTGTATCCCACAATGCAGTTCACTCGACTGGGCCTTCCATTTCCAGTGTGATGAATGAGCAGGAAGTGATTACATTTTCACTCCACACTTGATTGAACAATGATAACTGGGTATATCCACTACCATTGAAAACTCTGGGGTCAGTACGATTGCTTTAGAAGAAATTCATTCATTTCAGTGACGGCGCATTAAATTGATCAAATGTGACAAAATGTTACAAAAGATTTCAAATACATGCTGTTCTGTTTTGAAATTTCTATTCATCAAAGACTCCTGAAACAATGTATCAGAAAAATATTAAATATTACATAAATTGCACCGTAATCCTCATCATCAAAGTGAGCTCCATGGGCAGCACAGACTCTTTCCCCCGCATGAATAATTGAATGGCCGCTGGATTTAGCTTCAGTGCTGTGGATCAATGCCGGAGCCCTGAGGTTTCATTTTTGGAGACTTTGCTTCCTCCTCTGCTGTTTTAAAAATTAAAGCTGTAATTAGCCGAGTGGGCCGAGCAGCTTCTCCTGAGGGACGTTATGACTATAAACCATCGCAGAAACTATTTGCCTGGTAATTACAAATGTTAGCGTTCAGTGAATTGTTGAAATAGAGAGGCATTCCAGATGGAATCCATCCATTCATCAATCCATCTATCTATCTAGATGGATGTTGGATGCGAAGATAGATAGATGGATAGATAGATTGATGGAGAGATGGACGGATGGACGGACGGACAGACAGACAGATAGATAGATTCCAAATACCTCTCTATTTCATAATTTCACTAAGATTGATCCATCCATCCATCTATTCATCCAATCAACCACCCACCTACCCTCCCGTCCGTCCATCCATCCATCCATCCATCCATCCATCCATCCATCCATCCGATCAACCACCCACCTACCCTCCCGTCCGTCCGTCCATCCATCCGTCCATCAATCCATCCATCCATCCATCCGATCAACCACCCACCTACCCTCCCGTCCGTCCATCCATCCATCCGATCAACCACCCACCTACCCTCCCGTCCGTCCGTCCATCCATCCATCCATCCATCCATCCATCCATCCATCCATCCATCCATCCATCTGCTCAACCACCCACCTACCCTCCCCTCCGTCCGTCCGTCCATCCATCCATCCATCCATCAATCCATTGATCCATCGATTCATCCATCCATCCATCCATCCATCCATCCATCCGATCAACCACCCACCTACCCTCCCGTCCATCCGTCCATCAATCCATTGATCCATCCACCCATTCATTCATCCATCCATCCATCCATCCATCCATTCATCCATCCATCCATCCATCCATCCATCCATCCATCCATCCATCCATCCATTCATCCATCCACCCGTCAACCCACCCTCCCGTCCGTCCGTCCATCCATCAATCCATCGATCCATCCACCCATCCATCCATCCAGCCATCCAAACAAACCACCCACCCACCCGTCCATCTGTCCATCCATCCATCCACCCATCCATCCATCCATCCATCCAATCAACCACCCACCTACCCTCCCGTCCGTCCGTCCATCCATCCATCCAAACAAACCACCCACCCGTCCGTTCGTCTGTCCGTCCATCCATCCATCCATCCAATCAACCACCCACCTACCCTCCCATCCATCCATCCATCCATCCATCCATCCATCCATCCATCCACCCATCCATCCATCCAATCAACCACCCACCTACCATCCTGTCCATCGTCCATCCATCAATCCATCCACCCATCCATCCATCCAATCAACCACCCACCTACCATCCTGTCCGTCCGTCCGTCCACCATCCATCCATCCATCCATTGATTCATCCATCCATACACCCACCCACCCTCCCGTCCGTCTGTCCTTCCATCAATCCTTCCACCCATCCATCCAAACAAACCACCCACCCACCCACCCGTCTGTCCATCCATCCATCCAATCAACCACCCACCTACCCTCCTGTCCGTCCGTCCATCCATCCATCCATCCATCCATCCAAACAAACCACCCACCCGTCCGTTCGTCTGTCCGTCCATCCATCCATCAATCCATCCACCCATCCATCCAAACAAACCACCCACCCACCCACCCGTCTGTCCATCCATCCATCCATCCATCCAATCAACCACCCACCTACCCTCCTGTCCGTCCGTCCACCATCCATCCATTCATCCATCCATCCATCCACCCGTCCACCCACCCTCCCGTCCATACAACCACCCACCCTCCCGTCCATCTATCAATTCATCCACCCATCCATCCATCCGTCCATTCATCCATCCACCATTACACCCACCATCCCGTCTGTCCGTCCGTCCATCAATTCATCGATCCATCCATCCGTCCATTCATCCATCCACCCGTCCACCCACCCTCCCATCCATACACCCACCCACCCTCCCGTCCGTCCATCCATCCATCTATCTATTCACCCACCTGCCCACCCACCCTCCCGTCCGTCTGTCCGTCCGTCCATTAATCCATCCACCCATCATTCTGTGGGCAGTGTGAGATGTAGTCATGATTCAGGGATGGTCGGGCAGATTAAAACAGCATTAATGTTTGACAGACGGCTTCTCATAGCATTTCCGTCAGAGGTTAGATATCTAGATCCTGTCCTTCTCATGCTGATGGAATGGGGGTGTGGATGACCTTTAGGGTGGGCCGCGCTCTGATTCAGACGGGCTGATCTCTGCCAGGCTCACACACGTCCAGTTTGAGCATTACCAGCACAGGGCACGTCTCACCCATGACGCGTTGTTCCCTGAGACTGAGCAAGTCTATGGATTCTCTCTCTCTGTAGAGATGAACTTTGTAATGAAATACATCTCTTTTAGTACTTTTGTGGATGTATAAGGTATTGCCACATATAGAATTCAAAGATGTGTGCATTTAGACTAGAAGGTAACCAGTTATAAATATTATCTAAGTACACCCATTATTGCTTATTCATTTATTTGAATCTGATTCTGAATTATTGAATGCTTTCAGTTTTACGCCAGTCAATCATTTGAACAGATACCACAAAAATTTAATCAAAAACGAATTTCTCTGTAACAGCTTTTATTTAGTTGTACTTTCACTCCTAAACTGTCACTCTTTAACACATTGAAGATTAATGGACGGCTGCCAATTCATAAAGTGATCAGCGCAAAAGTCAGCGTGTTAATGTCAAACCCTGTTGATAATTATGTACGTATATTATTTATTTTAATACGCACGAGCTGTGACCACATTCACAATATCTTGATTACTGAATCACAACTGTGCAAATATCAAACCATTTGCGGCGCAATAAAAATAGGGCTTTTAGTTCAATACGTTTTGCTAAATTCTGGGTGATTTAAAGATCTTTTAGGGAGCTTTAATGCATTATCGACCCTTTACAACTCCACTTCTATAAAGAGAATTCGTTATTAGCACGGTAACTCTTATTAGCACTGATGACTGTTTTTTGGCACATTTGAGAAGCTGTGGGTCAACTAGAGGATAAAGTCGTCTTGTATTTTGGGTGTGGCTAAAGCTAACAAAACAAACCTTTAAATCACACCTAAGTTCCACCACAGTCCTATAGTTACATCAGTCCTAACAAGCTTTGTGATTTTTGGATCAGATCTATGATGGGGTGTGGTTTTTCCAATGAATAATACCGCCGCGAGCATCATCAGTGCAAGTTATCACACAGGAACGACTTGTATTCAACTGTTCTTGGCTGCAATAACAAGCTATTAACATCAATTAAGTGTTCTTTCTCCTGAAGGTTTGATGGGAATTAACATGCAAAGTATTTTCTGGCCACACCTTGTTTACGTTGAAGCCGTTGAGGTGTATTGTGTTTGAGATGTGGAACGTGACAGCTCGTGGCAGCCGTGCACATGAGATGACAGAGATATGAGATAATGAGTTTGTTTAGCGGGACGTCCCGGCACACTGGGCTATCCGGGGGCCCGACGGGAGGCTGGATTAGCCATGACGGCCCGTCATCCGGCATCATTAGATCAACATATATATATCACAGAACATAGACCCAACAATATGCAAAAAAATTTTAACATGAATGACAAAATTAATCACTTTGTGATTAAGTTTGTGCAAAAATACAGCGGCATTTTCTGCTTTCCTTTAAAAGTTGATACGCTTTTTAAACTATATTAATATCCTAATTATGCATGATTATTTTGGTTAGTTGCATTGTTTTTACTGCTGTCAGATACTTTACCAAAGACTTTATATATATATATATGAAGACGGTGCACTCCAATTACTTACACTCTAAAAAATGCTGCCAATATATCCTCATAAATACTACACACTGCACCTTTAACGGGACTTTACTGATACTGATACTGTCAAGATTCGTTCTCTCTCTCTCTCTCTCTCTCTCTCTCTCTCTCTCTCTCTATCTCTTTTTTTTTGCAGTGTTTTGCTTAGTTTCCCCCCCAATTAAATTAATGTATACCATATTTTACTTCCATAGCTTCCATTTTTATTTAATATTCTGTATTTGTACCACATTTTATGGTACTAAATTATATTTATGGAATTGTTTTGATCCATTTATTACCTGTGATTACAATTACTTACACTCTAAAAAATGCTGGGTTAAAAACAACCCAAGTTGGGTTGAAAATGGACTAACCCAGCGATTGGGTTGATTTAAGCAAACATTTAACCCAACCGCTGGGTTAAAACGACCCATTCACTGGGTTAAAACAACCCAATTGCTGGGTTAGTCCATTTTCAACCCAAGTTGGGTTGTTTTTAACCCAGCATTTTTTAGAGTGTATGAATGGGAGAAAGTGCAACGCCCAATATGGCGAAAAAGCCCCGCCTTCTAAATGAAAGAACCAATCGTTGATTGGTAAAGTCAACGCATCACTGCAGAAGCTCTGGTTGCTATAGAAACAAGCGCTTTTAGGATTGCGCATGCGCGTTAGCTTTGTCCAGGCTAAAAAATTCAGCATTCGAGCATTTAGAAATTTACGAGACAGTTGTTGTCAGATTTAATTTGGTGATTTCAAATGTGAAATTGAATCGGGGCTTTGCGAAGAGTTTTGGAGAATTTGATATTTCCCCATTCAAAGAAATAGGAGCTGCACTTGAATGCCCAAGATGGCCGCCGAGTGAAATGACTTGTCTTAAAGGTGCAGTGTGTGAATTTTAGCGGAATCTAGTGGTGAGGTGGTGAATTGCAGCCGTCCACCGCTCACCCCTCCCTTTCGAAGCCGTAGAGAAGCTACGGTGGCCGACACAGGACAAAGATGTCGTCTGAGACAGCAGAGAGTAGCTAGCGGTCTGTTTGTCCGTTTAGGGCTACTGTAGAAACATGACGGCACAAAATGGCGGCTTCACTGTAAGGGACCTGCAGTGTGTGTAGAAAGAAACGGCTCATTCTAAGGTAATAAATTCATAACGGTTCATTATGTAAGGTCTTTATACACCGCTGAAAACATAGTTATGTATATTATATGGCATTTCTGTCAATAGATCCTCATAAATACTACACACTGCACCTTTAAAGGGACTTTACTGATACCATCAAGATTCGCTCTCTCTCTCTCTCTTTTTTTTTGCAGTGTTTTGCTTAGTTTTTTCCCCCAATTAAATGAATGTACACCATATTTTACTTCCATTTTTATTTAATATTTTGTATGTTTACCACATTTTATGGTACTAAATTGTATTTATGGAATTGTTATGATCCATTTATTACCTGTGAACCACTTTTTGAGAATAGACCTGAAAATGTAATTTCCATCTTGCACTGTCATAAATCTTGAAAGCCTTTTGGTCTCTTTTTAAAGAAGACACTTGGCAGATTATTGCTGATGTGAAAAAAGTTAAAAAGTGATAGAAGTTTAAGTTATTATATAAAATGCTCAAAAATACTATTTTTAAATGTT
>JARQWZ010007165.1:35000-41265 GCA_033150135.1 Gobio occitaniae
CTCCAGTCTTTGTGCTAAGCTAGGCTAGCTGGAGCCATTTACCTCCAGTCTTTGTGCTAAGCTAGGCTAGCTGGAGCCGTTTACCTCCAGTGTTTGTGCTAAGCTAGGCTAGCTGGAGCCGTTTACCTCCAGTCTTTGTGCTAAGCTAGGCTAGCTGGAGCTGTTTACCTCCAGTCTTTGTGCTAATCTAGGCTAGCTGGAGCTGTTTACCTCCAGTCTTTGTGCTAAGCTAGGCTAGCTGGAGCCGTTTACCTCCAGTCTTTGTGCTAATCTAGGCTAGCTGGAGCTGTTTACCTCCAGTCTTTGTGCTAATCTAGGCTAGCTGGAGCTGTTTACCTCCAGTCTTTGTGCTAAGCTAGGCTAGCTGGAGCCGTTTACCTCCAGTCTTTGTGCTAAGCTAGGCTAGCTGGAGCCGTTTACCTCCAGTCTTTGTGCTAAGCTAGGCTAGCTGGAGCCATTTACCTCCAGTCTTTGTGCTAAGCTAGGCTAGATGGAGCCGTTTACCTCCAGTCTTTGTGCTAAGCTAGGCTAGCTGGAGCCGTTTACCTCCAGTCTTTGTGCTAATCTAGGCTAGCTGGAGCTGTTTACCTCCAGTCTTTGTGCTAAGCTAGGCTAGCTGGAGCCGTTTACCTCCAGTCTTTGTGCTTATCTAGGCTAGCGATGGGTGTTTCAGACAGAGTTATGGCACGGAGATGAGAATGGTGTGTATGGACTTATCTAACTCTGGGGGAGACGGTCAATAAATAAGTCTCAAAAAGTCAGCGTGTTCCTTTAACTATCAGTATCTAACCTGACGAAAATATATTTATTCAATGTTATCCGCATTATGTTTCATCTGCAACAGCAATTTTTTAGGATTTCATCAAGCCCTGAGATAGATTCCCTCTCTAACACACATCTCTTCTGGAGGACAATTAGGGTTGTTTTAACCCAGCGATTGGGTTGTTTTAACCCAGTGAATGGCAAACATTTAACCCAACCGCAGGGTTAAAACAACCCAATTGCTGGGTTTGTCCATTTTCAACCCAACTTGGGTTGTTTTAACCCAGTGAATGGCAAACATTTAACCCAACCGCAGGGTTAAAAAAAACCCAATTGCTGGGTTTGTCCATTTTCAACCCAACTTGAGTTGTTTTTAACCCAGTGAATGGCAAACATTTAACCCAACCGCAGGGTTAAAACAAGCCAATTGCTGGGTTTGTCCATTTTCAACCCAACTTGAGTTGTTTTTAACCCAGTGAATGGGAAACATTTAACCCAACCGCAGGGTTAAAACCACCCAATTGCTGGGTTTGTCCATTTTCAACCCAACTTGAGTTGTTTTTAACCCAGTGAATGGGAAACATTTAACCCAACCGCAGGGTTAAAACCACCCAATTGCTGGGTTTGTCCATTTTCAACCCAACTTGAGTTGTTTTTAACCCAGTGAATGGCAAACATTTAACCCAACCGCAGGGTTAAAACAACCCAATTGCTGGGTTTGTCCATTTTCAACCCAACTTGGGTTGTTTTAACCCAGTGAATGGCAAACATTTAACCCAACCGCAGGGTTAAAACAACCCAATTGCTAGGTTTGTCCATTTTCAACCCAACTTGGGTTGTTTTAACCAGTGAATGGCAAACATTTAACCCAACCGCAGGTTAAAACAACCCAATTTCTGGGTTTGTCCATTTTCAACCCAACTTGGGTTGTTTTAACCCAGTGAATGGCAAACATTTAACCCAACCGCAGGGTTAAAACAACCCAATTGCTGGGTTTGTCCATTTTCAACCCAACTTGGGTTGTTTTAACCCAGTGAATGGCAAACATTTAACCCAACCGCAGGGTTAAAACAACCCAATTTCTGGGTTTGTCCATTTTCAACCCAACTTGGGTTGTTTTAACCCTGTGAATGGCAAACATTTAACCCAACCACAGGGTTAAAACAACCCAATTGCTGGGTTTGTCCATTTTCAACCTAACTTGGGTTGTTTTAACCCAGTGAATGGCAAACATTTAACCCAACCGCAGGGTTAAAACAACCCAATTGCTGGGTTTGTCCATTTTCAACCCAACTTGGGTTGTTTTAACCCAGTGAATGGCAAACATTTAACCCAACCGCAGGGTTAAAACAACCCAATTGCTAGGTTTGTCCATTTTCAACCCAACTTGGGTTGTTTTTAACCCAGTGAATGGCAAACATTTAACCCAACCGCAGGGTTAAAACAACCCAATTGCTAGGTTTGTCCATTTTCAACCCAACTTGGGTTGTTTTAACCCAGTGAATGGCAAACATTTAACCCAACCGCAGGGTTAAAACAACCCAATTTCTGGGTTTGTCCATTTTCAACCCAACTTGGGTTGTTTTAACCAGTGAATGGCAAACATTTAACCCAACCGCAGGGTTAAAACAACCCAATTGCTGGGTTTGTCCATTTTCAACCCAACTTGGGTTGTTTTAACCCAGTGAATGGCAAACATTTAACCCAACCGCAGGGTTAAAACAACCCAATTTCTGGGTTTGTCCATTTTCAACCCAACTTGGGTTGTTTTAACCCTGTGAATGGCAAACATTTAACCCAACCACAGGGTTAAAACAACCCAATTGCTGGGTTTGTCCATTTTCAACCTAACTTGGGTTGTTTTAACCCAGTGAATGGCAAACATTAACCCAACCGCAGGGTTAAAACAACCCAAATTCTGGGTTTGTCCATTTTCAACCCAACTTGGGTTGTTTTTAACCCAGCATTTTTTAGAAACTGTATACTCACGACATGCAGTAAACTCACATGGTGAAGATGTAGCGCGCTGTGAACGGAGGAGCCAATGAAGGCGCCAGCGAAAGATTATATATAGTGATAAATCACGGCATGTGCGTGTGTGTGTGATTTATGAGTTTGATTATGGTCGGGCTGCTGTCTCACACACACACTGAATGAGCACAGAAGGATGTGTCCTCTCCTGTGGATCTCAGGGTTTAATCATACACTCTAAACTCACACAAACGAATCGCTGATTTCCTGCATTTTATTCCTGCACATGCTGCAGTATTTCAGCTGGACGATGGATCGCTGGTCAACACACCTTTGAATAGATTGAGACAAGTGGAAAAATTTGTGCCATTGAACAGGTTGCAGTGTTTTAAGCATGTGAGCTGCTCGCATACAAGATGTTTCAAGATGTATAGAGCTAATAAACAGCAGACAAACGACTTTTATAGCCAGGAGACCTTCATTACTGCATGCAAACAGCTGGCCATAAACATTTCCCTCTCATATACAAGATATTAACATAAACCACTGGAAGCGCTCAGTCCTCCTGGGATGTTAGTCTCATGCAGTATCTGCTTTAACTTCTTGAGCTGCAGTAGAGAATGATGGGTAATGTTCGGTCACATTAACTGGCTGAATGAGTTGCATTTTGCCGGCAGGTTTTGGCTCTGACGACATTCACATTTACAACCGATTGGAAATTTCATTCATTTGTACACTATAGTATACAGTGGTGTAACTTTGCTTTGTGGTGGGGACACCGCACAACTCGTTTTGCTATGTGTTTA
Source organism: Gobio occitaniae (assembly GCA_033150135.1). Taxonomy (NCBI): domain Eukaryota; kingdom Metazoa; phylum Chordata; class Actinopteri; order Cypriniformes; family Gobionidae; genus Gobio; species Gobio occitaniae. Next base: position 38,540 of record JARQWZ010007165.1, read on the forward strand.
TTTAATAACCGAATTTAATTGAGGACTGAGTTCAGAGTTGGAAATGCACTTAATTTTCACTTTGATGTACACATGCATCACATTCACAAATTATTCTATAAACATCCAATAAGTAAAACGTAACATTCACAACACATCTAGGGTAACGTTAGCCTAATATCAATCAAAATATGCAAGATAAATATGGCAAACTTACCATTTCATAGTCAGCTCAGCTGCCGTGTATTCATTAATTGCTCAATTCTTGTGTGTGAGTGTATTACGATTCAATCTACTTCGAAATACTTGCATATTTTCTCTTAATACCAGCAACAACGAGATTTAATATTCACTGTTGAGGACGATGAAAAGCTTCTGACTGGCGGAAAAAATTGTTAAATGAATGAATTAGATTATGAAGAATGACGATTTGTAGATCGTGCTTTTGCTTTAATACACACCTTCCGCAAACTATTTTTCAATTACTTTTAAAAAGTGGTTGGGACATGTCCCACCTGTCCCACCCGTAAATTACGCCTATGATAGTATAACTTTATTCCCCAGCAAGGTCATCACCAAACAGCGACGAGGTGTTTTGGTGACACTGAATCATTTGCAGGGCATGATGGGACTCATTTATAAAGAATGCGGTCAGATGTCTGTGCGATGACTTTGTCACATGCCGCCTGTCCTTGTAAGGTCTATATTAGCTTCTCAAACAAACAGAAACTGGCCCAGCTGTCCTTATGTGTGGATTGTGAATGAACTCATTGCTGTCTGACTCTGAGCAGATGAGATTAGGCTCAGTCAGTGTCGACTGAAATCATTTCTCTCGAGTTGCTCTAGAGATAATTGTGGGTTTGGGTAATGTGAATAACCATTGTGTTATGGATGCTGACTGATTATTGCATGGTTTATATAAACGCCTGGCAAAGCCATAATTTGCTACACAATGCTGTTGGTCAATAGGAGGCGGGATATGTGCATTTCAGAGAGCAGTTTATAGAGACAGAGCGTATTTAGGCCACGCCCACACCGGGGGGGGGGGGGGGGGGGGGGGGGGGGGGGGACAATCCAACGCTCTCCATTGACTTTGCATTGCGTGAGGCTGCATCCTTGGACTTATAACAAAAACAGAACAATGTCTAAAAGCTGAAATGTGACAAAGTGTACAGCAAACAAGCTAAAAAACACAGAAATAAGTTTTTATAAGCTGTCGACCCAAAAAAAACGAGAGTTTAAGGAGACAAAAGTGGATAAAGGCAGTAAAACGTGACGCTTCAGCTGAAGAATGGGGACATTTTGGGATCCTGACACTCAGTATGTCTCAGTATACCTATGTGTGCAGTAAATATGTTGTCACTGTTAAGTCAAATATCCAAATGTCAGTTTTATATATGATATTTCCTGTCGCTGATGACGTTCTCCTCTAGTGTGTGTACTTCTCAGTGTAATATAACGTGTCTCAATGGCCTGTATCCACTTTTTTGTCCTTAAACGCTCGTTTTTTGGGTCAATAGCTTATAAAAACATCTGGGTTTTTGGTTGTGGGTTTTGCTTAGCTTGTTTGTTGTACACTTTGTCACATATCCGCTTTTAGACATTGTTCTGTTTTTTGTTATAAGTCCGAAATGACAAGGATGCCCCTTCACGCAATGCAAAGTCAATGGAGAGCGTTTGATTGTTTCCCCCCCGGTGGGCGTGGCCTTCAGATTATGACGCGTGTCGCTCTATCTCTATTGGACGAACATTTGGCAGATGATGTCATCATTGTTTTGGGTTCGTGATTGCACATTAAAGACTGCATATTTAAATGTACACTACCGATCAAAAGTTTGGGGTCTGTACGATTTTTTTGGAGGTTGTTTTTCAGGGGTTAGGCTTGGCACCTTAGTTCCAGTGAAAGGAACTCTTAATGCAAGACATTTTGGACAATTTCATGCTCCCAACTTTGCGGGAACAGTTTGGGGACGGCCCCTTCCTGTCCCAGCATGACTGACCAGTGCACAAAGCGTCGCTCCATAAAGACATGGATGAGCGAGTTTGGTGTGGAGGAACTTGAGTCCTGAACTCAACCCGATAGATCACCTTTGGGATGAATTAGAGCGGAGACTGAGAGCCAGGCCTTCTCGTCTAACATCACAAATGCGCTTCTAGAAGAATCCCCATAAACACACTCCTAAACCTTGAGGAAAGCCTTCCCAGAAGAGCTGAAGCTGTTAGAGCTGCGACTCCATATTAAACCCTACGGATTAAGAATGGGATGGCATTACAGTTCGTGTGCATGTAAAGGCTAAACTTTTGGCAATATAGTATCATCCATATACACTACTAACGCTCAAAGTTTGGGGTTGGTAAGCTTTCTTAAAGGTACACTCTGTAGCTTTTGGCCCTTTAGCAGTTAAAAAAACAAAACTGCATGCATTTTGTGGAAGAATATTATTTAGGTTGTACAGATGAATATGACTCTTCACATAATACTTCACTCTAAAAATGGTGGGTTAAAAATAACCCAAGTTGGGTTGAAAATGGACTAACCCAGCAATTGGGTTGTTTTAACCCAGCGGTTGGGTTAAGTGTTTGCTTAAAACAACCCAATTACTTGGGTTATTTTTAACCCAGCATTTTTTGAGTGTTTACTATTAACTCAATACATTTAATGTTTTGAAAGACGTCTCTTATGCTCATCAAAGCTGCATTTATTTGAACAAAAATACAGTACAAATTTGTGAAATATTATTACAATT
>JARQWZ010007166.1:0-41263 GCA_033150135.1 Gobio occitaniae
TGGAGAACTTCCTGGTTATCCACCAGCTGAGGTGTAACGGTGTACTAGAGGGTATCAGAATCTGCAGAAAGGGCTTCCCCAGCAGAATCCTCTATGGTGACTTTAAGCAGAGGTAAATGTGACCACATGAAAATACAATTTCCTGTAGGACACTCTTTATTGGAAGATATGAAGCATTTTGATCAATCATCCACAGATACAAGGTGCTGAATGCCAGTGTTATCCCAGAGGGACAGTTTATGGATAATAAGAAGGCCAGTGAGAAACTCCTTGGATCCATTGACGTTAATCATGACGAGTACAAATTTGGACACACAAAGGTTCATATTTAGCTTTACAACTTTTAAAGTTTCGGTGATCATGATAATTTAGCCTGTGCAGGTGAAATCAATATATTTTTATTTACTGTTTTACATAAATTCAGGTGTTCTTCAAAGCTGGTCTTCTGGGTACTCTTGAGGAGATGCGTGATGAGAAACTGGCTGCTCTGGTCACAATGACTCAGGCTCTCTGCCATGGCTACCTGATGAGGAGGGAGTTTGTGAAGATGATGGAAAGGAGGTGAGTATTGTCATGAGTAAATATGACATCAGTAGTAACTACAAACAGTAAATCATGATGATTATGGCATTCAATGGTGTATTATTCACAGGGAGTCCATTTACACCATCCAATATAACATCCGCTCATTCATGAATGTCAAACACTGGCCATGGATGAAGGTTTACTACAAGATTAAGCCTCTGCTGAAGAGTGCCGAGACTGAGAAGGAGCTGGCAACCATGAAAGAGGACTTTACAAAATGCAAAGAAGATCTTGCCAAGGCTGAAGCCAAAAAGAAGGAGCTTGAAGAGAAGATGGTAGCACTGCTGCAAGAGAAAAATGATCTGCAGCTGCAAGTAGCATCTGTGAGTATTCTTGAATTGAATTAATTTAATTTAAGCTCCATTAAAATGTGCAATGCTGATTCCAATGATATGGCAACCAATTTTTTTTAACAGGAATCTGAGAATCTCTCTGATGCTGAGGAGAGGTGTGAGGGTCTGATCAAAAGCAAAATCCAGCTTGAAGCTAAACTCAAAGAGACAACTGAGAGACTGGAGGATGAGGAAGAAATCAATGCTGAACTGACAGCCAAGAAGAGGAAACTGGAGGATGAATGCTCTGAGCTGAAGAAAGACATTGATGACCTGGAGCTCACCTTGGCTAAAGTGGAGAAGGAGAAACATGCCACTGAGAACAAGGTTGGAGATTCAGTTGGTTTAAGATTTGACTCTTATATGTTTATATAGAATATAAATTGTAAAATATAAACTTATTTAAAAAAAAAAAAAAAAAACTCACACAGGTCAAGAACTTGACTGAGGAAATTGCAGCTCAGGATGAGAGCATTGCCAAGCTTACGAAGGAGAAGAAAGCCCTCCAAGAGGCACATCAGCAGACACTGGATGATCTTCAGGCCGAGGAGGACAAAGTCAACACCCTGACCAAATCCAAGACAAAGCTTGAGCAGCAAGTGGATGATGTGTGTTGATTATGTAAATTAATTATATCAATTTATCAAATTAACTGTTTTCTGCTGTGAACATATTTAATATATCATTGTCCTGTAGCTTGAGGGTTCCCTTGAACAAGAGAAGAAGCTCCGCATGGATCTTGAGAGAGCCAAGAGAAAGCTTGAAGGAGATCTGAAATTAGCCCAAGAGTCCATCATGGACCTGGAGAATGACAAGCAGCAATCTGAGGAGAAAATAAAAAAGTAATTAAAGTAAAGAAAGCTTTGAAGACATTATTGTTAAGTTGTGTTATTGTTTTACAAATCACTTATTGTTGAACACCCACAGGAAAGACTTTGAAACGAGCCAGCTGCTTAGCAAGATAGAAGATGAACAATCTCTGGGGGCTCAGCTCCAAAAGAAGATCAAGGAGCTTCAGGTATTTTGAGATTTTTTCAACATTACGATTACATTATAATCAAATACAGAACACTAGAAACTTTATTAACTACTTTCCACCATAGGCTCGCATTGAGGAACTGGAGGAAGAGATTGAGGCTGAGCGCGCTGCTCGTGCCAAGGTCGAGAAGCAGAGAGCTGATCTCTCAAGGGAACTTGAGGAGATCAGTGAGAGGCTTGAGGAGGCTGGAGGAGCCACTGCTGCTCAGATCGAGATGAATAAGAAGCGTGAAGCTGAATTCCAGAAGCTGCGTCGTGATCTTGAAGAGTCCACCCTCCAACATGAAGCTACTGCTGCTGCCCTCCGCAAGAAGCAGGCAGACAGTGTGGCCGAGCTGGGAGAGCAAATCGACAACCTGCAGCGTGTCAAGCAGAAGCTTGAGAAAGAGAAGAGCGAATTCAAAATGGAGATTGATGATCTTTCCAGTAACATGGAAGCTGTTGCCAAAGCAAAGGTTTGAGTTGTTGTTTTTTTTAATTCAAGATAATATAAAACAAATGTGGTTAAGATTCTTAAGAATTCAATGATATTTGTGTTTACAGGCTAATCTTGAGAAGATGTGCCGCACACTTGAGGACCAACTTAGTGAAATAAAGTCCAAGAGTGATGAGAACATTCGCCAGATAAATGACCTCAGTGCTCAAAGAGCAAGACTTCAAACTGAAAATGGTAAATAATGACAATAATGACGAAAATAACCGTATTTAATATTTTATTTGAGTATGGTGTATTGAGATTATTCAGAACTGAATTTCTAACATAGAATGACATAAACTAGAGAAAACAATAATTTGAATGTTCAATGTTTAATGTTTAATGTTAAAAATTCCATAGAGTTATTGAAATGAACTGATAGAGACATAGCACAATCTGACACAGTGAATCTAAATCTATGCAGGTGAGTTTGGTCGCCAGCTGGAGGAGAAGGAGGCTCTGGTTTCTCAGCTCACCAGAGGCAAACAAGCTTTCACTCAGCAAATTGAGGAGCTTAAGAGGCAGATTGAAGAGGAGGTTAAGGTAATACAGCATAAACAATACATACACATACTTTTAAATCACTTTACTGTAGAGGCAAGCTAATATTATGTGACTTTGTCTCCTAGGCTAAGAACGCACTGGCCCATGCTGTGCAATCAGCCCGTCATGACTGTGACCTCCTCCGTGAGCAGTTTGAGGAAGAGCAAGAGGCAAAGGCTGAGCTGCAGCGGGGAATGTCAAAGGCCAACAGTGAGGTTGCTCAGTGGAGAACCAAATATGAAACTGATGCCATCCAGCGTACTGAGGAGCTTGAAGAGTCAAAGTATGCATATCAGTGATATTATTATGTGTTAATAATATGTGAAATTGCATGCATTTTCTGACTGATGGTTACAACATGCCTTCCAGGAAGAAGCTGGCTCAGCGTCTGCAAGAAGCAGAGGAACAAATTGAGGCAGTGAACTCTAAATGTGCATCTCTGGAAAAGACCAAACAGAGACTCCAGGGTGAGGTAGAGGACCTCATGATTGATGTGGAGAGAGCCAATGCTTTGGCTGCTAACCTTGACAAGAAGCAGAGGAACTTTGACAAGGTAAAACAAAAAAAGAGTCTTTGTATTATGATATTATCTTCTAAAAGTAGTCTGGGCTTGTTCAACATGCTACAAGTTAAATTAACCTGGTCCTGCAATATCTCCACCAAAGGTCCTAGCAGAATGGAAGCAGAAATATGAGGAAGGTCAGGCAGAGCTGGAAGGTGCCCAGAAAGAGGCTCGTTCACTCAGCACTGAACTCTTCAAGATGAAGAACTCCTATGAGGAGACTCTGGATCAGCTGGAGACCCTCAAGAGAGAGAACAAGAATCTGCAGCGTAAGAATTAAAAAACTTGAATGTGCCAATTATAAATGAGTAATTAAATAGGAAATATACCCAGTTAATGTGTGAACATTCATTATAATAAAGATTATTTATTTTTTCTTTCTATAGAGGAGATTTCAGATCTGACAGAACAGATAGGCGAGACTGGTAAGAGCATCCATGAGCTGGAAAAGGCCAAGAAGACAGTGGAGACTGAGAAGGCAGAGATTCAGACTGCCTTGGAGGAGGCTGAAGTGAGTATCTGGAGATTAATATGGAATTGGTTCTTGCTGGATGGTATGGTTCTTACTAGAACCATTATACTGTGGTCTTAATGCATATTGTCATTCTGAAATTTTAAATGTGGTTTTTATATTTTATAGGGCACCCTGGAGCATGAGGAGTCGAAGATTCTTCGTATCCAGCTTGAGCTAAACCAGGTCAAAAGTGAGATTGACAGGAAGATTGCAGAGAAGGATGAGGAGATGGAGCAAATCAAGAGGAACAGCCAGAGAGTCATTGAATCCATGCAGGGCACTCTAGACTCTGAAGTCAGGAGCAGGAATGATGCCCTGAGAATCAAGAAGAAGATGGAGGGAGACCTTAATGAGATGGAGATTCAGCTGAGCCATGCCAATCGTCAGGCTGCTGAGGCCCAGAAACAGCTCAGGAACGTTCAGGGACAACTCAAGGTATGTGACTTCTGTTCGACTTTGGGATGTATTAATATGTTTGTATAATCTAACCTGGAGACATGTTAGTAAAAGGCCAACAGAAAATACATCAAAAACTTATTGTAAATCTATTGTTTTGTTCAGGACGCCCAACTGCACCTTGATGATGCCCTGAGAGGACAGGAAGACATGAAGGAGCAGGTGGCCATGGTGGAGCGCAGAAACACTCTGATGCAGTCTGAGATTGAGGAGATGAGAGCTGCTCTGGAGCAGACAGAGAGAGGCCGCAAAGTGGCTGAACAAGAGCTGGTGGACGCCAGTGAGCGTGTTGGGCTGCTGCACTCTCAGGTAAGGGCATTTTGGTTTTACAATGAAATTAAAGAAATTGAGAGCATCATTTAAAATGTCCATACTGTTGCTTTCCTTTTTGTAGAACACAAGTCTCCTGAATACCAAGAAGAAGCTTGAGGCTGACCTTGTTCAGGTCCAGAGTGAAGTTGATGACACTGTACAGGAAGCCAGAAATGCAGAGGAGAAGGCCAAGAAGGCCATCACTGATGTGAGCAACAGTAGCTGCCAAATGTTTCAAAAGACACTTAAAAATGTGGATCTAATGACTTTCTGTATTAATGCAAAAGGCTGCAATGATGGCAGAAGAGCTCAAGAAAGAGCAGGACACCAGTGCTCACCTTGAGAGGATGAAGAAGAATCTGGAGGTCACAGTGAAGGACCTGCAGCACCGTCTGGATGAGGCTGAGAATCTGGCCATGAAGGGAGGAAAGAAACAACTCCAGAAACTGGAGTCCAGGGTAAGATTGCCTTTTATATGAAGTACCAAAACGTAGGTTGAGGAGGAGCCTAAATATTCAGTCCTTTCAATAATCATTTCTAGCGTATTTAGGAAGCTGTCACCTCACCATCTCAGCGACAATTCTTCCAGCATCCCTCCTCCTCCCCATCTCTTCCTCTAAAAAAACAGTAGTTATGAGTACTCTGAACTTATTTTAATCGAGTCCACTAAACCAAGGAGATTTCTTAATATACAATTAAACTTTACACTGCATTCAAATACGTTTTACAGCTAAAACTTCACAATATTATATATAGTTGTAATATATATATAGTTGTTTAATCCTCCTCTCCTGAGATCTTCTGAGATTTAATGTATTATTTTATCTTCAGTTGATTTCATCTAAAGCTGTGGCTGAAGTCAGTTGTAGTTCTTGTATTTCTCTTTCCTTCAGTGATTCTGCTCATTATCATCAAGTGTTCATTACTAATGCACAATTATCACTTATTTAATCAATTAACAATACAATTATTATCCAATTATCATACTGGGAACTATAAATGTTCTATATCTCGTTCAGTTTAAGTTCTGTTTCAGTCATTGTGTCCACATAACATTCGGTAATATTTGAATGCAGTGAACTCTTTTTATTTAGTACATATAACTGTTAGGTTTTACAGTGCAGGCAAACTCGTGAATCTGATGTTAATTATGATCTGAAAGGTATAAATTGTTTTAATACTCTGATATATTTTGGATAGTCTAAACATATTTTCATTGACTGAAATAATTGTAATAATATCTCCTACTAACTTAAGGTTCGTGAGCTTGAGGCTGAAGTTGAGGCAGAGCAGAGACGTGGAGCTGATGCTGTTAAAGGTGTCCACAAATATGAGAGGAGAGTCAAGGAGCTCACCTACCAGGTACAAAAAATGTATAGTAAAATTCTGGTCATATTAATTTGATTATGTTCTAGTCTGATTCATTTTCACTATCTGCAGACTGAGGAGGATAAGAAGAACCTCAACAGACTGCAGGATCTGGTTGACAAGCTTCAGCTGAAGGTCAAGGCTTACAAGAGACAGGCTGAAGAATCTGTGAGTACCTAATTTAAGAACTATAAACAAATTGTGAACATATTAAGTTCCTGATATAATCGAATGTGACTTTGCAGGAGGAACAAGCAAACACTCACCTGTCTAAGTTGAGGAAGGTGCAGCATGAGCTGGAAGAGGCTGAGGAGCGTGCTGACATTGCTGAGTCTCAGGTCAACAAGCTCAGATCCAAGAGCCGTGATGCTGGAAAGGTAATTTATATGATAATATCAATTCTAATGGAACCCAATTCATTTAATTACACAGAATCAGTTATTTACTCTTGATTTGTGCTAATTATATATTTCTCTATCATGTGTGTTTGTTTGTTTTCAGGCCAAGGAGGCAGAGTGAAACTCTTCATCCCACTTATTTTGATGTCTTTTAAAATGTAAAAATATCACAAAAATAAACTTTCATTCAGCAAATTCCTTTGGACTTCCGATTTATTTCAATTCATAGCTGAACAACACACAATATTAGTAATGATGAAGTTTAGTAATGATCAGTAATGATCTTTATCAAGTTTAATTATATCAGATCAAATACTATAGTCCATAGAGTTGGGTAAATAGAAGGGTAAAAACTACCCAAAATAAATTAAAAAGTATGTTCTGTATAGATTTGTAAGACACTGTCAACCCAAATTGATTACAGGTATTGGTAACATATGTTATAGTTAATAAATATTCACTCTCTAACTGCTTTTCAGCAAACAAAAACACTGCCTGGTTGATATGGATTTAGCACTTACCATTAATATGACTTATGTAGCTAATTTGCTACAGTACACAAATCATAAAGGCACAGAAATAATGCTGACAAATAGAAACAGACAAGACATGATGACCATTCCATTACATCCATCCATCCATCCATCCATTTTCTAAACCCTTTGTCCTATGAAGGGTCACAGGTCACAAAGACCAGCTAAGTATTATATTTCCAAAATATAATACAGAAAATACCTTGAAAATGGCAAAAAGGTCATCTTAGTTTTGCATGTATGTTTGTGAAAAGCTAATGAGGTTAATTTACAATATTTATCATCCAGTGTCTGCTGATGTGCCTCTTGGAGGGTGTAAGGATCGGTTTTGCTGCAAAGACAAAAGCTGAGATCCAAACCCCAGCAATAGAACAATAAAAGTCACTAATCTTGAGAGAAGATCTCACAGAAACTGTGGGACATCACCCTAATCAAAACCCCCCCCCCCCCCCATTTTGCCCTCCCTTTGCCCTGTTTCAAGTCACAGAACGCAGATATACCAACGATGATGTATCTTGTGAATCTATTGTTTTATCCCTTTCATGTTTGGTGTCCTTTCAAATGTCTCAGTGCGATTGGTAAAATGGTCTCAGTTTCACTGCAGTCACTGGTAGTATTAGAAAGGTTGAAAATCCAGCGTATAGCGTTATTTCTGGCAGGGCACGTTAGTCAAGCTTGCATCAGCTGACTGTCAACTGATCACGTCTACCTATAGGAATACGATGCCTATCACAGCGTGCATATATAAGCTCCTTCAGTATTATCAGCTGCTATCGGGATTCTCCGGAGCTAATTACCCTCCTCCATCCCCAGCTCCTCCCCTCGTCAGTCAGGATTTGGCATCTGATGGCATCTGAATCAGACTAAATTCCCGAATTAGGTTTTACATTTTAATATTGACATTAATGCTATCTGCAATACATCGTGCTTCTGTTCGGTTTACCCTTGGGGGTTTATCACTGCTCTCCCTGCTCTTATCCATGCTAGGCTGGAACAGAACCATACCGCCAATCTAAACTATATGCAAATTGTCTATCACTAAAATGTCTATAGTGATCCTGACAGAAATGAAAATTCTGTTCTCCCTTTTGCGTGGTCTGTTCAAAGATATCTGATCCTCTCCCCCAAAACCAGTTGTTTGTGTTGCAAAAATGTACAACCCTTTTGTCCTGGTCTGACTATTTAAGGATGGGTAACAGAGCTGCCATTTGGGAAACATTCTGTAGCCAGAACCCCCATGTGGTGTGGAGACACTCACACACACTGCGTGTATTGTGCCAGACACGATGACTCTTACTTTGCAATTGTGTTTTATGTTTCTACGCTGATCAGTAGTGTACCATGAGTTTGTGTTTAATTCTTTTTATTTAAGTTTGTCTGGCCAAAATAAATGTTAATCTTGATTTATTCTCTATCTTTCGGAAATCATTATTCTAGTAGTGTCGCACGCGGAGTAAGTAGGAGTTACCGCAGATCTTTCTGCCAGGGCAGATCACACGAGGACTCCATAGCAGGAGCATTGCGCCAAGCATGAGAGAAAATCTGATTTCTGACTGTCACTGTTATTAGCAGTTTGCAGGTAGCAGGTTGACTATTACTAAAATTACACTTTTTGTTTTTTTTGACTCACTTAAAGGTAAAATAGTTCACTCTGCAATCCTCTGTAATATCAGAACTGACTAATCTGTGTTCGTGAGATAAGCGAATCCGGACGTTTAGCCTCATGGTGGAACGAATATTTAAAAAATAAGTGATACTAAGAAAAATCAACGACCTAAATTAAATCGCAACTAATGTTAAGTTCAGCGGTTAAGTAACAAACGTAACAAATTTAAAGAAGTCACATAAAATTGGAGTCAGATAAAATTATTAATGGAGTCAGATTTAAAATTAGATATCAATAAATTAAGATAACTTTACAGAAATGCTGAAAAGGCTTACACGCAGAATTCCTTCGACCAAGCCATTAGAATCCGTTTTTTTGGGGGGCTAACGGATGGACCTTACAAGGGCTTTCTTCTCCTACGTAAGCTTGGCAATGATCTCGTCCTGAGCTGCCATTTCTTCAGTCAAGTTCTTGACCTGTGTGATTTTCTTTTGTTCCAAATAAGCTTAAATTAATTCATATTCTATATCAACATATAAAACAACGATTAAGTCTAATCTGAAACTCAATCTCCAACCTTAAACTGGCATGTTTCTCCTTCTCCACTTTAGCCAAGGTGAGCCATCCTCCAGTCTCTCAGTTATCTCTTTGAGTTTAGCTTCAAGCTGGATTTTGCTCTTGATCAGACCATCACACCTCTCCTTGGCATCTGAGAGATTATCAGCTTCCTGTTAGGAAAATAAGTTGCTATATCATTGGAAACCACTTTGTACATTTCAGTGGAACCAAAATTCAGTTAATCCAAGTAAATATACAGATGCTAATTGCAGCTGCAACCATTTTTCTCTTGCAGAAGTGATACCATCTTCTCGTCAAGCTCCTTCTTTTTGGCTTCAGCCGTGGCAAGATCTTCTTTGCATTTTGTAAAGTCCTCTTTCATGGTTGTCAGCTCCTTCACAATCTCGGCAGTCTTCAGCAGAGGTTTAATCTTGTATTAAACCTTCATCCATGGCCAGTGTTTGACATTCATCAATGAACGGATGTTGAATTGGAGGGTGTAAATGGACTCCCTGTGAATACATTTATACTTAAGAATTTTAGCATTTTTAATACTGAAAATACTTTACAATATTAAAACTAGTAGTGTAATGCTAATACATTTCTAATGAGCTGAAATGCTATTGAAATGCATGTGCTTGAAGCACATTCAAATTAAGCTTCAAATATGTTCTGTAGTTCAAGAAGTATGAAAGTATATTTTAAACTAATTGTAAAGAAATACACTTAAATACACTAAATGTACTTGAAGTTGTTCCATTTTAACACAATTTAATATATTAAAATATATTGCAAATAGCTTATCTTCAGCATATCTTGAAATACACTGTTGTTGAAGTTTGTTGAAGTTGTTTCAAAATAATAAATTTAATACATACAAACTTACTATAGTATAATTTAAATATATTAAGTATGTCCAAAAAAGAACAATTTAAATATATTCCTTTTCACCTGGGTTGCCCCGATGAGGATTACCTCAAAGGCAGCCACGAATAGAATGGGGGATATTGAGCACCTCATGGTGATGCCCCCCTCCAGCTGCTCCCATCCGGTGGTGAACTCCTGAAGGCAGAAGGCCATTTGAAGGTTCTTGAAATAATTTGAGACCAGACTCCTGATGCTGTCGGGAAAGTGGAAAAACTCAGTGGCGTAACAAAAAGCTGGTGGGGTACTGAACCATATGCATTCGCCACATCAAGCCACACAACGTGCAGGTCAGATCTTTCCCGCTTGGCCCATTGAGTTTTCCACACACCCTGGGAAGCTGGGGTCAATATACCCATTCTCCAGCAAGAAGTTGGACATTCTTCTTGCTAAGATGGAGAAGAAAATATTGCCTTTGACATTGAGCAAGGCGATGCTCCGGAATTGGCCAATATCCCTGGAGTCCTTCTCCTTGGGGATGCCTTTTGGTTAGCTTTTTCTAGGCAGCTTGCATGAGGATCCACAACTGCTTCAGGACTGCCGGGCAATTTGTAGGGTAGCCCGTTGGGACCTGGGGCTGATGCAGATCTTGTCTTTCTCACCAACTCTCGAACTTCATACATTTCATAATATTGATAAATATATGCGATCAGATATGTGTCACAGACACGCCAAGCTCCAGCGTCACCAGGGGCGGACTGGCCATCTGTGTGATCTGGAGAATCACAGAACGGCCGGTATTCCAGGACCACCCGCCACGCACGCAGTCATCACCTGTTTTTTTTCACCCACTAATCTGTTTCACACTCCAGTACTGTAGGTGGCAGCATATGCACCTTTAAGTTGGATGCCAGCTGCGCTGGCCGTGGCCACCAAGTAAGGAGAAGAAAAGTGGAAGAGTAGGAAGAAACCAACAGCAAAGACGTTAGATAGAAGAAGCTTAGAAACAAACAAACAATATGCATAACGCGGCCGCGGGTAAAAAACGGAAAGAAAAGGGTGGGGCTGAGAAGGCGAGATACATTTTTTTTGCGGAATTTAGATACTGAAGCCGCTAAATGTCGCAAACTAACTGAAATATTTAGCAGCACTGCCAGCAGCAGCACCTCGCAGTTAAATATTAGCAGCAGTGAAGAAGTGAGCCAGACAGCTATGCAGCAACATGCCACCAGTGATGATGATGAGGGACAGAAAGATGAGCTGGTTCCACAGGCAGATCCAGGGCAAGTAAGTATGGAACATGAGAGGAGAAAGACAGTTACTTGCTAGGGATGATGTTAGGAAGTGATATCCAGGTTTCTACATTTTTAATGATTACCGTAGTTAAAACAGCTAAACTTCAACATTTTAGCTGTAAAATGCCACATGCAGTAGCTAATATTAAGAAATATGTTGTGCTTTTACTTTTAAAAATGTTGGTAACCTTACAAACTTTGAAGATTTTGAATACAGAAGCTACATTTGTAATGGTGTATTTTCCTTTAGATGTGGGATTACTATTTGTGCTGTAAGATTAATTACTCCATAAATTAATTAAGGTTAAGTAATAAATTCATTTTAAGACAGCATGGAATAGATTGTATAATATGCTGTTATAACAGCATATTATATAATCTATTCCATGCTATCTTGGAATAAAACCTTTTTTTTTTTTTTTTTTTTTTCATTCCATCATTTGTTTATTCAGGTTGAGCTTAGACCAAGAGCAGAGAAAGACACCCACTCCAGCTCAACTTTAAATCACTTTAAGCACCCCAAGTCAGATAGTCACAGCCTAGAGGTTTTTTTTTTCATACCACCCTCACAACATCTAGTCAACATCAGTTCTATTGCTATAATTTGGATGGTATAGTATCATGAGCCACAATTAAAGTCTTGTGACACTCATGCCAGGCGTTATTGTTGTTGTTGTCGAGTTTCCGCGCGCCGATTGTTTTGGGCCGGGCCTAATCAAAGTCCAGGGCCGTTTTTTAGTCCCAGTCCGTCCCTGAGTGTCACCCAATCACAGCGTACTCCTTCACCAGAGTACTGATTACTAACACCTGCACCTCATCAGCACAGTAATCACCAACAGCACAAAAGACACACTCACGCACTCAGGCTGTTTCTCAATACCAAGTATGCGAACTTCTGACTTGCGTCCTTGGTAGTTCAGACTTGCAAGTTCAACTCGGGAGAACAAACTTGTGGACGGGAGGAATCGCCATCATCGTCAATTGTGAATGTCATCAGTTGCTGCCCAAGTACTGTTCCAATTCAAAGTTCACATCTAGCCAAGTCCAGTTCAAATCCCCGGATGTGTCCTTGATCAGCCCCTTTTATCGAGGATGCATCGAGAGGAGACTTGTGGACTTCTGACAGACCGGTATCCCAGAATGCATCTCGCACCAACCAGCAAACTTCAATCCGCTATTTAGCAGATGAGAAACCCCTCGTAATTTAAAAATACTACTGTTAATGTTTCACGAAATGTAGTTTTAAGACTTTTTCAGGCGAGAATGTATTTGTTTAAAGCTCAAATCTGTGGTTTATTTATAAAGAGAGTGCCTTTTTTAACATTTTATCTGGCGTTTTCAGAGTTGTGAGATCCAGTCAATCAGCGGCGATCAGCGGGCGCTCTCCGCCGAAAGCAGCCTTAACACGGTGTGGGATTACAAATTTTAGAAAGTACATTGCATTTAGCATTTTAGGTAAAAATGATGATATCAGAGTAATTAGTCTGCTACGCAAATCTTCCAGACCTGTTTTACTGATTTCAAAGGCTCTAGCAAGAGTCTCCTTTCCTGCCAGACCTGTTTTTCTCTATTGTGTTTTAAATGAGTCAGATCACTGAGAGCCAAACTTTGGGAGCCCAGACGTTGCCCTTTTTGTCTTTAATGGCTCTTTGGCCTGGCTAGTATCAGCATGCAAATAGTTATGCTGATTCAATGGGACTGGTAGGGATTTCAAAGTAGGGTATGCCCTTTACCTACACAACATTCCTTTGTTTGAATTTCTCCTCCTCTGCTGTATAACCACTCCCCCTAACATGTAGATACATTGCCTTATTTTGTACTGTTAAATCAGACTGTTTTCGGACGACCTGCAGCACAGAGAGTTCTCATTAAAAAGAATCCCTTCTGTCTTGATCCGACGTCTCCTGGTCTATTCTTCAAGAAACAACTGAAGTTCACAACAGATGGTGCCGTGAGCCGGATCGTTTCCAGCTTCCTCACCTGAAATCCAGATTGAAACTTCAAGCTCAAAGAAAAAGATCTGCCTACGTTCCAGACTGGAATCCAGAGCGAAACTTCCAGCTGAACAAAGATTTTCCAGACTGAATCTTTCAACCAAGGGTTGCGGTGAGTGCTGCTCTATCCAAAAGAACCTAAGACCAGTACAAATTTGTTTATCCTCTGGCTGCTAGGGAAGAGTTAACGGACGGCTGTCGGGTTTGGTTAACTAAGTTACCCTCTAATTCTGTTTGAAATATGGAAGATTAGCATTTAGCTAATATTTGTGTTTTGTGTTAACCTCTAATTCTGTTTGAAATAGGGAAGATTAGCATTTAGCTAATATTTGTGTTACCCTCTAAAAAGTTTGTTTTTAGGGATGAGTTATCCTCTGTTTTCAAGTAGGGAAGTTATTAGCCTCACAAACTAATAATTGTTCTGTTTTAAATAGGGAAGATTAGCATTTAGCTAATATTTGTGTTACCCTCTAAAAAGTTTGTTTTTAGAGATGAGTCATCCTCTGTTTCAAGCAGGGAAGATTAACATTTAGTTAATATTTGTGTTTGTCCTCTGTTTTGTCAAAGAAAGTTAACAATAGTTGAGCTGTGTTAACAAGTTGGTTGATCAGAGAAATCAGTGTTTGTGAGTGTGTGGTAACAAAGAAATTCATAAAATGTTTAGGAAAAGTGCTAGACTGATCCCCACAACTGAAAAAGGTGGTCTTGCAGCTCCTTTGTGGACCGAAAGTGATTTCAAATCACAGTTAGGAGTGCAGATGGATTTAATTGTCACAGAGAAAGTTAAGCAAGAACTAACTCAGAAATATGAGATATATCCAGACAAGACTTGGTCGATTGATGAATGTAAAAAAGTTTTAGGAGCATGTATTCGCAAGAACAATGTTGAAGGCATTATTTGTTGTCACAGAGAATTTGTTTTAGCAATAGCTACAGAACAGTCTAAACACAACTCAGAGCTGGAGAAACAGAACAATGAGCAAGAATATCTTCTTTGACTAAGAAATTACACCGCAACAAAGATGCAGAAAAAACTGATGAGGGAGAATTTAGTCAGCCGGATAACATTTATCCTGACTTAAAAGCTTTCTTTGAAACAGATGTAGACATCCAATCAGTAACTGATAAGCCAGTAGATTCAGTGAAGGTGTGTGGGGCAAGGAGAAGGTCTCAGGGAATTGAGAGAACTGAAAGTGTTCCTCCCAACTCTTCTGTTGTCCAAATACAAGCTGTTGCCAAAGCGCTAGGACCCAAAGATATCGAGAGACTATCCCAAAGTTTACCCTCAGCACGCACAGAATTTTCTGAATTTAGAAGGGCATTGATCAGTAAAATGCGTCTTTACGACATGTCGTTGCCGGAAGTTACACAGCTGATGTCACAAATTCTAACTGAATCTGAACTCAACAGTTTTGAGTCTGCTGTTACTTCCGAACTGCAACATGCCAGTAAGGGTGATTTGAGAGAAGGTGTAGTGAAAATCCTAAAAAATCTCTTAGGACCCAAAATAGATTGGTCAAAAATTACTAGATGTGTACAAAAGAAAGGAGAGACTATAAGTGAATACACTGAAAGATTTTGTCAGGCAGCTGCAATTTACAGTGGAATAGTGGAGGATTCTGAACAAGTACTAGATGATAGAGGAGCTCTAATCCGTATTTGGGCAGATGGTCTTATAGCTGAGTACAGATCAGCCTTGCCATTCCTACATGTTACATGGGCTAACGAAACTCTCAGAAGTAACCTAGACAGGTTAGCTACATGGGAAAGGGATGCTGATGTTAAAACCCAAGTGAGAATAGCAGCAGCTACGTTTAACCCAATGAAACAAGACAATAGATGGACTAAAAACGAAAGTACATGCCACTACTGTGGAAAATTAGGGCATTGGGAGAAAGAATGTAGGAAGAAGTGGCATGATAATAAAAGAAATAGACTGCATAATTCTGCTCCTTCTCAGCCGGCTTACAACCCTGATGTAGTTCCGCAAGTAACCACTGAAACTTTAGGACAGCTCGTTCAGGCTCTTCTAAGAGCACAACAACAAGACCAGGAAAAAAACTAATTGTTGGGGCTGTGAGTAGCTACCTTTCCC
Source organism: Gobio occitaniae (assembly GCA_033150135.1). Lineage (NCBI taxonomy): Eukaryota > Metazoa > Chordata > Actinopteri > Cypriniformes > Gobionidae > Gobio > Gobio occitaniae. The sequence goes on from JARQWZ010007166.1 coordinate 15,529, forward strand.
CGGTAATCCATCACAATGACCAAAGAATTTTTGTGAAAGGTAGCATACAAGAGAACGAGACCCTCACAGTCCCGAACATTGTTCTACAGCGTGCACCAGTCACAAACCCATCCTCATGTATGATGTCAGCAATGACTGAAGTTTTGTTAGAGGATGAAATGACTCATGATTGTGTTACGGTTACATACGCAACTACGAATGAAATAGCAGAAACTGAAAGAACTGAATGCAACAGGCATTCAGGGGCCAAACCTGCGGCGAAGATTCCCTTGTAGGCATCCCCATCCACTAGTCCATCCTTACCTCACTGTTTCTTTAGGTGTCACAGGAATTAAGAAATAGGGAAAGAAGGAACAACAATAGCAGACTCCGATTGAACAGATGAGACAACCCTGATGTTTGCTGTCTTTTAGAACAAATACTGCTCTGTTGTCTTTTGTTTTTCTTTGTGCAGAAACCTATTGATGGCTGTCCCCAGACCCATATGCACCGATTCTCACCTGCGTATGAAGCCACAACCTCTGAAGGACAACTAGACACACTATAGAGTCAACTGTCAAGAAAAAAAAAAAACATACACAACGCAGAGAATGATCTACGGGAACTTCAGTCTTCCATCAACATGATCAAGATTGCCTTGCTACTAATCATCATGGACATCGCACAAAGTGTAGACTCCAGAAACAACATATTCTTAGAGCTGATGAATATGTCAAGAAACACCTTGTTTGCTGGAAAGAACGTTTGCATGCCACACCTGCCTTCAGTAGGAGCAGAAATCCCATGGGTGCACTGTAACGGATTTTTTGTAATTTGAACAGTATTTTACTGTAATATGTACAGTATAATACTGTTAAATTTACCAACAGTATAATACTGTTAATAGCAAAGGATTATGGGAAAATATATGTTTACTACTGTAATTATTCTCTACTGTAAATCGATTTATAGAGTCTATGCTGTCAGTAGCGGAAACAGAAAAGATTAGTTCTTACGAGTCTTTCGGGTTTGACGTTTGAGTCATTCGTTCTTTTGCCACGTGACTTGTCACTGTATTGAACACTAGTTCACAACAATTTTACTAACAAGCACGTAGTAATTTTTTATTTTATTTTTATTTTTTTATATATAATTCTCAGTTAATATCAGACATATACAAATATGGGAAATATATTGACTATTCAAGTCTAACATCACAAATTCAAGTCAATTAGACTATTACTCGTTTTGAATCAACTGTATTTTATTTTTCTTTATTGAGTTATATTATTATTTTTTTGTCCTTGTGTTATTAATGAATAAAAATCAGTTTAAAAATGTTACCTAAACCTTTGTAACATAATATATATATATATGTGTGTGTGTGTGTGTGTGTGTGTGTGTGTGTGTGTGTGTGTGTTTGTGCTATATGATTCAAAATGAGTGATAGTCTAATTGACTTGAATTTGTGATGTTAGACTTGAATAGTCAATATATTTCCCATATTTGTTTATGTCTGATATTAACTGAGAATTATATAAAATAAAAATTAAATAAAAAAATAACTACGTGCTTGTTAGTAAAAAGGTTGTGAACTAGTGTTCAATACAGTGACAAGTCACATGGCAAAAGAACGAATGACTCAAACGTCAAACCCGAAAGACTCGTAAGAACTAATCTTTTCTGTTTCCGCTACTGACAGCATAGACTCTATGGGACTGACAGGAAGAACGAAAGACTTAAACCCGAACTCGAAAGAACAAATCTTTTCTGTTTCCGCTTCTGACAGCATAGACTCTATGGGACTGACATGAAGAACGAAAGACTCAAACCCGAACTCGAGACTCGAGACTCGAAAGATGAACTAATCATTCTGTTCCCGGACCTGTGTCACATGGCCCAGCCCCAGATCAGAGTCAGACACAGACGAGTCGACAACTAATGTCTCGAGGAGTTCGAAGACACGAGAGGCGGAGAACAAACGTGATAAATATGAAGTTGCAAAAGAAAGAATGTCTTGGATCAGGAGGTGAGGTGAACTAACAGAGTTAGACTGCAATAGCCTGACCCAACAACTAATCAATTAATTAAACGTTTCAGTTTATTATCATTTGGCTTTGGTTGCAGTACCCTATAGTTTATTTTTATTTAGTTTTACAAATGTAATCAACATTTTCATAAGTACTAGATGGGTTGGGCTAATTAACATGTCATTTTAATTATATTTTTCTGAAATGAACGAAATGACTCGAAAAAAGATTAGTTCATTTTGCTGAACGAGACTCAAAGATCCGAGTCAGTAAAATGATCCGAAGTTCCCACTACTAGCGTGCATATGCTACGCAGTTTTTTGCGTGCATATGATACGCTTTTGGGTAGGGTGGGGGGTTCTTACGTATAATACGCCATAAGGTGCGTATCATATGCACGCGAAAAACGGCGTACCATATGCACGCCAACACTCATTTTGGCGTATACATTCCATGAGATTCTCCCAATTTGTATAGCTTGTTTTCTTTTTTCTTGCTGATGTAAGTATGAATGCTATTTGAACAGCTGATTCTAGAGAATACTGACGGTAATTAGTGTCATAGTTTCTTAAACAAGACATTTCTAAATTACTATTACTGTTTTTGTATTTATGTGTCATGCATTTGAAGTTCAATTTCATTTTCATAATCATTTATCATCAAACTTCTATTTTGCAAGATAGGCAGACATACTTGGTTGGTCAAGGGGTTGTATCACAAGATATCACAAAGTGACATATAAGCATAAACTTGATTGGAGAGCACATTGAGAAGTATTTTAAAACAAGATGCAAGTATGTTCTCTATATATGAAATTCATTTCTCCCAACCTTTTGTTAATTGCTCTACTTTTAGGTCACTGCAACTCCAGCAGATGTAGAGGGAAGCCTCTCTCTGCCCAGTACCCCAAGACTGATTGCACTTGGTAAGTCTATTAAAATGCTTTTTTTAATTGATATGGTGAAATTAAAGTTGGCCAAGTCCAACATCTACCAGCAGACCGACACACAAGAGCTGAACGTCTCCTCTTGCGTCAACACAGATTATTATGGATATGTATCAGGTATAATAAATGGAACATTTTCTTAAAGGGTTAGTTCACCCAAAAATGAAAATTCTGTCATTAATTACTCACCCTCATGTCGTTCGACACCCGTAAGACCTCCGTTCATATTTGGAACACAAATGAAGATTTTTAGTTGAAAGCTGATGGCTGAGAAAGGCTTCAGATAGGCCTCCATTGGCATTCAGTACATTTACACTCCCAAGACCCATAAAAGGCACTTAAAACGTCGTTACAAAGTCCATCTCACCACAGTGGCTCTACAATAATTTTACGATGCGACGACAATAATTTTTGTGCGCAAAAAAAAAATCAAAATAACACCTTTATCCAACTTGTTCTTGTCTTCCGTGTATGCCTCCACGACGCATGCGCGAGAATATGACGTAGCGCCAGCGTTCGGGAAACCATGAAATGCACACTTAAGCCCCATTTTGAGAACTACGCCGAGACCTAAAGCACGATCAATGTAGAATCCAACAGCTTAGACACGCGCGTCTTCCTCTGCTTGTAAACAAATCGCTTCTGGGTCATGTGTCCGTTCGCTGGATCTTCCGCACACACGGAAGACAATAACAAGTTGGATAAAGGTGTTATTTTGATTTTTTTTTTTTTCGCACAAAAACTATTGTCGTCGCATCGTAAAATTCTTGTAGAGTCACTGTGGTGAGATGGACTTTGTAACGACGTTTTAAGTGCCTTTTATGCGTCTTGTGAGTGTAAATGTACTGAATGCCAATGGAGGCCTATCTGAAGCCTTTCTCAGCCATCAGCTTTCAACAAAAATATCTTCATTTGTGTTCCGAATATGAACGGAGGACTTACGGGTGTCGAACGACATGAGGGTGAGTAATTAATTACAGAATTTTCATTTTTGGGTGAACTAACCCTTTAAGGAAAACAAATTTCTGAACTAATGTTGTAAACTATGGGAGTCAGTGGATACTACATTAGCCTACTAATATTGAAGGTACAAATTTACAGACATGAACAGGGCCCTTACATGACAACGAGATGCGTTTAGCAACTTAGCCATTGTTTAAACTCTACGAAATAGTGTTTTAGACGGCAAACTGTAGTCTCGCGCTGAAGTCCCGTGGGAACTCAGTTGTAGCCGGTAAAATCTAAATAGTCCAGGGGGGAGGAGCCTTACGAACCATTTCTTCTTCACTTGTGAGCCGATCATCACTCTTCACACACACGATGCTCCTTCCCCCTGGACTATTTACATTTTACCGGCTACAACTGAGTTCCCACGGGACTTCAGCGCGAGACTACAGCTAGCCATCTTAAACACTATTTCGGTGAGTTTAAACAATGGCTAAGTTGCTAAACGCATCTCGTTGTCATGTAAGGGCCCTGTTCATGTTGGACAGACATTTTAATTGCATTTTTTGTCTGTTAAGAGGCACAAAGACACTCTTTATGTATATGCCCCCATAGCTGCCGTGTTGGCTGAGTGAAGCTCTGGGCATTAACTGTAACAGCTCCGTGTTGCAAGCACCAATCCGGTTAGTTTTTTTTTCTATAGACAGTACACACAAAGGTATAACGATCAAGATTAACTTAAAAATTCACCGGAGTTCTCCTTTTAAGTTATAATAACTTTACAATTACATAATCATTAGATTTTTGAAATATAAACATTTAAATGGTGCCTGCATAAAAACTTGCCAGATTTATTCATACATACATGCATTAAATATTGAAGAACATGTACAATGAATAGCCTATGTAATGTGGTGCATATAATTAACGAAATAGTCCTCTCTAGAGTTAATTTTCTAGCTGACTAACGAGTTTATGGACACTGGATATGGTTTTTCTGAGGAAAATGTGACGTTACATGACATTTACAAGCCGTTTTACTTACATCTTTCTGCGGTTGAAACACTGATTGAGCCAATCCAATTGACATGATACAGATTTCGGTAAATTGTACTGTATCTTTTAACACACTTTCAGAAGCTCATTCGTAAAAAAATAGACGTAATTTGAAATCTGAGACTTTGTTTCATATCAATAGTAATAAAGTACAAAGATTACTGCGATTTATTGGATGGGAGGCACGCTACAATGTTTATTTCATTCATTAAAGGGTTAGTTCACCCAAAAATGAAAATTCTGTCATTAATTACTTACCCTCATGTCGTTCGACACCCGTCAGACCTCCGTTCATCTTCGGAACAGAAATTAAGATATTTTAGTTGAAATCTGATGGCTCTGAAAGGCCTCCATTGGCACAATGGCACGGTTCACTCTCAAGACCCTTAAAAGGTACTAAAGACGTCGTTACAAAGTCCATCTCACTACAGTGGTTCTAAAATAACTTTATGAATCGGCGATAATAGTTTTTGTGCGCAAAAAAACCCTAAATAACGACTTACATAGTGATGACGATTTCAAAACACGGCATCATGAAGCTTCGAAGCGTTATGAATCAGCGAGTCGAATCAGTGGTTTGAATCGCCAAATTTCAGCAGTTTGGCGGTTTGACACGCGATCCCAATCATGATTCGGTTTATTTTAAAGTAAATGTTAAACAGTTAAACAATTAAACAGCATATTTTAATGACAAATGTTCATGAGGACTTAATTTTTGGGGGGTAAAAACATAGTTTACAGTGCTGTAGTGGTTTTTCATTATTTAATCATCAGTTACACCTGTTGTTCATTTCATTTGCTTTGTCTTTTTAAACTCTGTGTTTGGTTTGGTTGTTTTGTTCCTTTGTTTTCTGAGTATTTTGAGTTCTGTGTTAAATAAAACTGACTGCTGTGATTAGATCTGTTTCATCAACTTTATTGCAACCTTACCTATAGCATGTAGATTCAAATCAAATTAATTTTGTTTAAAGTAAATTGAGCTAAACTCAAATCGTAAAAAAAATATATAATTCTGTAATAGGAAATCAATTCTAATACTGTAAATAAAAATATGGTACTTGTACTGTAAATAAAAATACAGTATTCATACTGTAAATAAAATATACAGTATTATTACTGTAAATGAAAATACGGTACTTGTACTGTAAATAAAAATACAGTATTCATACTGTAAATATCAATACAGTATACATTATTATTACTGTAAATTGAATTACAGTAATGATACTGTAAAGACTTTTACAGTAACTTACTGGCATCCAGCTGCCAGTAAGTTACTGTAAAATTTACAGCAACCTTTTTACAGTGTGGCACATGATGGGAGGAACGTCTGTATATAACATCCTGCTCAGCCAATTCAATGGCAGGTTGCTCTCCTACCACCAACAAAGAAGATGGCTGCATTCAAAGACTCACTTATGCACAAACATGATGGGAGGAATGTCTGTATAAATCCAACAAGACATTCTTGATCTTTCAGCAAAATTACATCAGATGACTGAAGATAATTCTTCATGGTTCAGAAACCTGTATGGTCAACAAAGGACTCACAAGGACTTTTCCAACCACAAGAGAATATTGCCCGTAATGAACTTCACGGACCCTAGTGGCATGTTTGTTTCTGTGGCAGCATGTCATTCGTCACTACAGACAATTAATCAACACAGAGCAAGTGAAATGTGCCTGTAACTTTTTCCAAGTTACATGACTAGACGATGGGGCTTATGCTAAAAACACATAAGCTATAGAATGGACTGATGAAGGTTTAAATTTGTATTATGTGGGAGTTATTAGAACTCCCAAAGGGGGGAATTGTGGGATTACAAATTTTAGAAAGTACATTGCATTTAGCATTTTAGGTCAAAATGATGATATCAGATTAATTAGTCTGCTACGCAAATCTTCCAGACCTGTTTTACTGATTTCAAAGGCTCTAGCAAGAGTCTCCTTTCCTGCCAGACCTGTTTTTCTCTATTGTGTTTTAAATGAGTCAGATCACTGAGAGCCCAACTTTGGGAGCCCAGACGTTGCCCTTTTTGTCTTTAATGGCTCTTTGGCCTGGCTAGTATCAGCATGCGAATAGTTATGCTGATTCAATGGGACTGGTAGGGATTTCAAAGTAGGGTATGCCCTTTACCTACACAACATATGCATTCCTTTGTTTGAATGTCTCCTCCTCTGCTGTATAACCACTCCCCCTAACATGTAGATACATTGCCTTATTTTGTACTGTTAAATCAGACTGTTTTCGGACGACCTGCAGCACAGAGAGTTCTCATTAAAAAGAATCTCTTCTGTCTTGATCCGACGTCTCCTGGTCTATTCTTCAAGAAACAACTGAAGTTCACAACAACGGCTAGTCCTTCTGACGTCTGCCGCTGGCTCTGATGTCTTCAGATATAATTTGTCTTCAAACAGGCGATCTTTGGTCTCATGAATCTATAATTTGTTCCCTGGCAAATCGTTTTGACTGAGGGCAAAGTGAAGTTTCATAACTTTATATTTTTTGGCTATTAAACACAAACTGACATTTAACAAAAATAGACTGGGTTGTGTTTTATGTCACAATTCATTTTATATAGTGATAATCACACTTGTCTGAACCACATATTAATGTTTTTTTTTATGTAAATGAAAAGAGGCAGGGTTTTTAATATTTCGTTTTGTTATAAATATACATGCAATAACATTGCCTGCACTACATTTGTGTGGCTATAACATGTTTAATATTTTTTAATGAAAATGAAAAGAGGCAGAGTGGTGTTTTATCATATATTTCGTTTTATTGTAGCCTAAAATATACATAAATACACTGAATAACACTATCAAGAACGCTGCTGTTCCATTAGCAGAGTACCGGACTATTGTCCTCCCGTCCTCGGGAGTTCGTTCTCCGGAGTTGAACTTGGCGAGCCTGAATTAACCACGGACGCAAGTCAGAAGTTCGCGTAGGCCTACTTGGTATAGAGAAACGTATATTTTAGGCTACAATAAAACGAAATATGTCATAAAACACCACTGCCTCTTTTCAATTTTTTTTTACAAAAAAATCTTAAACATATTAGCCACACAAATGTCGTTCAGGCAGTTACATTGATTATCTTATATATTTATAACAAAACGGAGTATAAAACACAACCCTGCCTCTTTTCGTTTAGATTTAAAAAAAATAATAGGCCCATATTAAACATTAATATGTGGTTTAGGTAAGGTGGCCAGATTTCTGAAATGGAAACCGGGGACATTTCCTATTTGAGTGGTCAAAATATCACTAATCTCATTTGTTATTATCTTTTAATTAAAAAACGGGACAATATATTTTAAGATTGTTTTTGTTTATTTATTTGTTGTTGTTGTTGTGAGCTCTCTATATTATTATTAACATTAATAATTATTATGATTTAGTTTGATTATTAGGATTTTTATGTGGATTTAATACAATTCAACGCACCTGGAAAAAAAATTAAAACAGTTAATAGTTGCCATTGTAAATAACAAGCAGTTCAAAACAATATTATAACATGACTCAACAAAAACACATTACAAAATAAAACATAAATATGATAAATAAAACTATTTAACAAATATTTTAACATTTTATAATTATATTTAATATTTAAATTTTCACAAGTTTATACTAATACATTAAAAAAAATGTTTTACTTACAAGGCTTGTGCTTAAAAATAACTCTTACTATCCTAAATTGGTCTTGTTTTGCATTTTAGGCTTATTTTAAGCAGAAATTATGTGTATTCTGGATGTGTTGCATGTAACAAAACAATGCCGTTTCCCGTTGAGGCTCTGTTATAAAGCACATGCAAACAGTATTTCTTTAATTGATGATAATGTCGCTCTGCTCTCGGTTATGTTCTTAGTAGTAGAGGCTCGCGCACAACCTAGTTCAGCTTATCATGCGGGGGTGTTGAGGGGCATTACTGATCGTTGCGTCCGTTGGTGCAAGATGGATTCTGGGATACCGGTCTGTCTGAAGTCACCTCTCGATGCATCCTCGATAAAAGGGGCGGATCAAGGACACATCCGGGCATTTGAACTGTACTTGTCTATGGCTAGATGTGAACTTTGAATTGGAACAGTACTTGGGCAGTGACTGATGACGTTTCACAAGTCCACGAGAACACAAGTACAGACAAGAACGCATATTGAGAAACGGCCTCAGTCTTTGTCCGGTCTCGTTAGCACCATGAAGCTTATCTTTATGCTTACCTTAAGGACTGCCAAAACCTACTTACCTGTCTCCATCGTGTTCCCTTGTCTTGTGTGATCCTCCAGAGTCTCCTTCGTTCCAGTTCTGTCTCCAGCCCACTGCATCTGCAAGTACAAAGACTGTGTCATTCAGTTATCCTCATCAGACTCTTACCAATTCCAAGCTCACTCACCTGCACTGCCATCAACTCCTCTGGTTGTTCAATAAACACCATTTACCTGTATCCCTTGTCTCCGTCCCTTCTGTTATGTAACAGAAGACCGGACCAGTACCGCTGAACACCAGAATGAGCACTCCGGAACCCTTTCAGGAACTTGTGGACGCTGTCTGCCGAGCACTGCCATACAGTCCACCAGCACCTCCACCAGCGAGCACTTCCGCAAACACCGTCACCTCTCCTTCACCTCCCTTTTACGCCAGTCCCATGGCCAAACCGGCACCCTTCTCTGGTTCGGTGGAGGATTGCAACGGATTTATTCTACAGTGTTAGCTGATCCTGAAGATGCAACCGCACATGTACCCCGACAATCGCTCCAAGGTAGCATTCATTCTCTCACAATTAAGTGGCAAAGCGCTTCGCTGGGCTGAAACCCTTTGGACCCAGAATAACCCCGTAATTCAGTCTCTTTCAAGTTTCATCTCTCATTTCAAAGAGGTCTTCGGAAAGCCAGCCTGGGATTCTTCAATTGGTGAGCAATTGTATCACTTAAAACAAAACAATATGTCTGTGAATGAGTATGCTCTCCAGTTCAGAACACTTGCTGCCACCAGCGGATGGAACGAGCAGTCTCTGTTGACCACTTATCGACAGGGATTGGATCCCCGAGTGCTGTTGCATCTCACTGCATACGAGGATAACATCGAACTCTCAAACGCTTTATCCAGCCATCCATCTGCTTCGCCACTCGTATGCAGTCGTGTCTCGAAGAGCACCAGGGCCAGCCACCATTCTCTCCTTCCCTCCGCTGACCAGAATCCGTCAGCCCTCCAGAACCAGTCACCGAGCCTATGCAACTGGAAAGCGTGCGTCTGACCCAGACTGAACGGCAGAGGCGGCTGACCCAGAGTCTATGCATATACTGTGGTTCCTCTGAGCACTTCATCTCCAAGTGTCCCATTCGTCCTCCTCGTCCCATGGTGAGTGCCATTTTCTCTTCTGCTAATAAAATTAAGCCACTCACCACTATTGTGAACCTAACTGCTGCCGGTATCACCCTTCCAGTTTGCGCCCTTCTCGACTCTGGATCAGCCGGCAACTTCATCTCTGGCGCCCTCTGCCGTCAGCTCAGGCTAAAAACCACAGCTACGGCGTCCGCCTACCAGATCCACTCGGTAACTGGCAAACCCCTCAGCCGAAGTCAAGTTTGTTCCAGTGCCGGTCCCATCCAGTTCCAAGTGGGTATCCTGCATGTGGAACAACAACATCTACTGGTTCTGGAGGAATCCACCGCTGACGTGATACTAGGGCGCCCATGGTTGGAGCAGCACTACCCCGTCATCTCCTGGAAGACTAGTGAGGTCCTGAAGTGGGGCGACAGCTGCTTCCTGAACTGCTTCTCTGCTCTCCCTGTTCCCTCCACTCCACGTCCCGAGGAAATGACAGTGTGTACAACATCCATCGAGAGCCTGGTAGAGAATCGTTCTGTGGATATTCCTCACTGTTACGCCCCCTTCAGCGACGTCTTCTGCCCCAAGCGAGCCTCCAAGCTGCCTCCACATCGGCCATGGGACTGTGCCATCGATCTGCTTCCACGTGAGTCAGTGCCCCGTGGGAAGATATACCCTCTTTCACTATCGGAGGAGAAGGCCATGGAAGAATACATCCAGGAGGCACTAGATCAAGGTTACATCCGCCTGTCTACTTCCCCTGCTGCTTTCATTGCTAAGAAGGACGGAGGCTTGTGGCCCTGTATCGATTACCGATCCCTCAACAAAATTACTGTGAAATTCCGTTATCCACTTCCTCTCGTCCCAACAGCGCTGGAACATCTCTGTGGTGCCAATGTCTTCACCAAGTTGGACCTCCGCACCATTTGAATACGTGAGGGGGACGAGTGGAAGACAGCCTTCGTGACCCCTACTGGACACTACAAATATCTCGTCAGGCCATAGGGACTGGTCAACGCTCCCTCCGTATTCCAGGATTTTATTCATGAGGTACTCCGGGAGTTCCTCCACAGGTCTGTATTGGTGTATATAGACAACATCCTGATATACTCCCGGAGTATGGCCGAACATCGCCACCACGTTGCAGCGGTCCTGCAACACCTGAGTTGTACTTAAAGGCTGAGAAGTGTTCTTTCCACCAACCCTCAGTGCAGTTCCGTGGTTACAACATCGACAGCAGTGGCATCCGGATGGACTCCTAGGGATTCCTAGGATTTGCCAATTTCTACCGTCGATTCATCCAAGGTTACAGTATTATCTCATGTCCACTTACTCACCTCCTACGCAATAAGCCCAAGTCTTTGTCCTGGAACCCCGCTGGGACTCAAGCCTTCGAAACCCTAAAGGAAGCCTTCACTACCGCTCCCCTCCTTGTCCATCCAGATCCAGCCAAGCCCTTCGTCGTCGAGGTCGGTGATACCAATTTTGGTAAATGTAATACACGCACTGTTCTAAACGGTCATTTATGTATTTTTGTAGCTATGTTTCTAATATATCTAATTTTCACATGCTGTCTTTGAGGGGCACACTTTCTATTTATATTTATATGTATATTTATATTGTATTCCATTGATAAGAACATTCATGGATCAGGTTTCCTGGTCTGGCTTATATAAAAATTATCTTCAAGTTACATACAGAGTCTAATATTGGCTCAGATATAACTGCATGCCTGTTTTTTGACACTATAAATCATAAATATTTAAAAATGTACTGAAGCAGAAGGTGAAGCGGCAGGTCAGATACCTGTCTCTTCTTTTATACACGTATCCTTTTCAATGATTCTTTTAGTATATCCATAACCTGAATAATCAAGGATAATCAAAATAATATATCTTTCTCTGCTTTCATATGTAATCTAGAGATGATTGTAATTCTGTGTGATTTCATACCTTTATATATTTAGTTTGAGGATGATTTTGTAGTATTAAAACTAGTGTCCCCAGATGCTCCGGGTTGTTTGGGTATTGAGTGTTCTCTAGATAAGCGGTCATAATCCCCTGACATTAACTAGAGTGTGATGCCCTAGTGCTTGTATGTGTGTGCATCTTTAAAAGTTCTGTGCAGGTTTGTTGGAGCTATCTGATCGGGGCCTGACCCCCCTCCCGACAGGCAGGCAGGTATGGCAAGCCATTTTAGCATTTAAAAGCTAGGTTTGGCTATCCAGAATTAACATTGTAGATATCAACAACGTCTTTCTGGCTAGTCATAATTACATTTTGGATATTTGTAATTGCCATTCAAGATATCTGTAACGTAATTGCGACTAGTCGAAATGACAGATAGAGATATCAGTAATTCATTTTGACTAGGCAAAACTGAATTACAGATATCTGCAATGACATCATTGAAACCGACATTAAACTCGTCACACATCTTAAATGACAATTGCAGATATCTGTAATTCCGTTTTGCCTAGGCAGAAGGAAAGTCAAATATATCTCAAACGTCATTATGACTAGTGCAAATTATTGTGCATGACGTTGTTCTATTTTAGATATCCATAAATACGTATTTCCCCAGCTCCCGCTAATCAAAGAGGAAGTGGGTTAATTTCCTTATTTCTATGAATGGAAGAAGAAAGAAGCAGTCATGGCGTTGGCTGTAACCGAAAAAACTACCAGAAAATGGCATGAAATTGAACGAGCCCTCACACAGGGGATTTGTGGAGAGAGAGAACGTCGTTCTATTGAAAACTGTGAAAGAAATCTCGGAAGAATTGAACATTTGCTATCACCTGACACAAACAATGAACTCAAAAGCAGTTTGGCTCAACTGAAAACTCTAATAGACGCAAATTTCCATGCTGGGGAAGACCGACGTTTCTCTGTCAGTCGCATTAGTTCAGGTGAGTCTGTTTATCACTGCATTAAGGCTTTCAAGTTCACCGTGACACACACACCATTCATATGCGCGCACACCTTGTGTTTCTCACGCTGAGAAGTAAGGGATAACGTCCCGCTGTATACAATTAATGGGCGAGGTTATTAATTAATGTATCGACAGAGAGTTCCCGTAGTAGGCTACTAACGGATTATCTGAGCCATGCGTGGCCTAGGCCCTGCGCGCGTTCACCAGCACTCTCCGAAAGTATGAGAAGATTTGTGCAAGCCGTTCCTATCGCGTTTCCTATCATCTCGCACCTACGTTCAACATAAATTAGAAACCGTTTGAAATTACTCATGACGAGTAGTTTAAAACGGTTTCTAATTTATGTTAAACCCACATGAAAATATTATAATAAAATTACTCTAGTAGGCCTAAATACTATAGTGTTTTTGAACCGTAGGCCTATAGTAAATGTAGCCTACTGCAGTAAATTAACAAAGTGTAGTAAATACTATAATATACTACAATTTACTGTAGTATCTTTACTATAGTATGGTTCAAAAACACTATAGTATTTACTAGAGTAATTTTACTGTAATTTTATGTATTATACTATAATATACTATAGTAGTAGGCTATTTTTTCATGTGGTAATGTAGGTGCGAGATGATAGGAATCGCGATACGAACGGCTTGCACAAATTATTAATCTGAAAACATTACAAATACAATATAAAATATTCACTTCTTAACTCCTAGGCTATTTAAGGTTTTTCAACACAAATCCAAATAGAACAACTTGTTTTTTTAAACAAAGCTAGATCTCTCTTGTAGTAGGCTAGACTACATCCACTAAAAGACGGAATATTGCTTTATCAAATTTAATTAGGCTATTTGTGCAGGCCTACAATACAGAAGCAATTTCATATCATTATTAAACAATATATAAAAATAAATACCAAAGTAAATAAATGAACTAATTTAATAGCTAAATAAGTAATTTTTGCAGACAAGCGAAGTTTCCTTAACTCCTCTGTGGTGAATTGTATTTTAGACATTTTAAAATATCACTCTCTCACAAAAAAAAGTGTCACACCAATAAGCGCAGTCTACTACCCCGCACAACCGCACACACGATTGTGTATGCTTCTCAAATGACAGAAGCCTACAATCTGCGGAAATCTGCGGCGTTTTCTGCAGCGCAGATTCCGTGTGGGCCCGTTGTATTGTATTTAGGCCTACTGTGGTGGCTTATGTTGTTGTAGAAAATAATCTCTTAGATTAATCTCTCTTTTAGAATTTTTTTTTTCTCTAAAGATTTATATTACAACTGTGGCAGGTGCGAGGACGTGTCCCTACCAATATACAGTGACCATTTGCACCAATATTTTCGATCAAAAAAGTAATATTTATATAGCCCTATAACCACTGTTGTCCAATTGTGTCTTTTAGTTTTAGTGTTAGCCTACTTATTTTATTTAACCGGAAACATAGTTGAAATAAAAAAAATAAAAATCTTGAATTAAAAAACGAACGTTCTGTGAAAAATGCACAATTCACAAATGGTTAATAGATCTGGGGCCTCATTTAGAAATTATCGTTGGCGAGGTGGAAAAGAGGAGAAAAATATTTTTTGGAGGGCACAGTGTGGGCATTAGCCTACTAATGCCAAAAAGGCACTTGAGTGGCAAAAGGTTGCAGACGCCGTAAATGCTGTAGCATCACAACCTCGGACCGTGGCCGAAAAAAAAAAAGAAATGGTCGGACATCAAAGTCGAGGCAAAAAAGCGCACTGTTAGCAATTGATGTAATTTTTACAATAAATTTTACAACAACGTATTGTATTCACGGTTTTCCTGTAAATGCAAATGCATGACGGGAAATTTTTGGTCAGTCCTGTAATATTATTGTAACTACACTGTAGAAGCGTTCTTTTACAGCAACCGCATAGCATTGTGGGATCGCTGCTGTTTGAATTTCGAAATTTACGCGGCCAGCCGGCCAACGGTACCAGAAGTATTCAACCATTTTTGGAAGAAGGCACATCTCAGGTATGTAACATGACATTTATTTTATAAGTCTATGGATATATTAATACCGGTGATCTGAGTGAGTGCTGTTTGTTTAGTTTGGTCAATTTCCGCGACATTAGCGTTAGGTCCCTTTACTAAAATTAGCTCGCCTCGACTCGCTCGCTCCCGGTAGAAACCTCCTGAACTAACTTCACCGTTAGTTAAGTTGGATAGAGTAAGACGCGAACTTCACCGCGGCCCTGAACGGTCAACACCGAAGGAATCATATACTAACGTAGACAAACTCAGCAGCAGCTGTAACACCGCCGCGGGAGTAAATTAGCTGCACATCGGCTCCTAGCTGGATTATTTCAGACACGGATTTGTTGTCAATTATATCAGAACCAGAGCCGTTGATCTGAACGTCCTCTCATCGGCTCGCCTTGTTACCTCGACGGGTACAGTCACAGTTACCTTACAGCCACAAGGCACGAGATTTTCACAATGGAAAAGCAAACATGGGGAATACAGTTGAGGCAAGGTGAACTAGTAACTAATGGAAAACCACCACAATGACGATCGCTCAAAAAATGTTAGCATCATTAACATTGGCCCACTAGACTAACGTTAGACTGTAAAAATAAACATTAGTAGCCCGGTTAGCTTCCTTAGCTCAGGTTATTATTGCATTGATTACCAGTCAGGCTATTGTAACGTTATTATGACTTCTGTTTTGCTGTCTTGTAATTGACAACAGGTGTGGGTGAAGTCTTGGATGTCTATTAAGTAAATAATGGCAGCAAGACCATCTACATTATTAAGGCTCATGTGAGTATAATTTGCAAATACACACACACACACTTACTTTGGCTCGTTCTCTCTTCCAACAGTTATTTTGTAAATTGTTTGTGCAATACCATTGTGTTGATAATATAGTCTTCACACAGACTATCTATTCCAAATTATTCTAATATTCCATAGACAGTCTGAACCGCTATAGGGAGTTGACTGGCTAACATCCTTTAACTGTTTTAGATGGTGTAGCATACATACAGTATATTACAAATATTTGCCATTTTTTTTCTTCTGTGTTGAGTGGACCATTTTTCTTTGTCTCAAATTATATATGGCTGCCTGGCATACTGTATGAAATATTAAAATAATAGTATTTGGAATTTGCTGTGTAATTTACCTTGTGTAATGTTTACATTTTTATTCCCTAGCCCAATGCCACAGCTGCTGATATCCAGAGAGAGACCCTGCCCAGTACACCTTGCTTAATTGTGCAAGGTATATTCTTCCCTTTTTTGTTTAATAGCACTGTGCTGGAATTCTGCATGCCAACATCGCCACTTGTGTGTGTTTATGTCGTGCAGTTTTCTAGTGCTCTTTTAGTTATCATATTGTAATGCTTTTCAGGAGAGACACTATGCGGACAAGTGGATGATGTCCATGGAACGACATCAACTTGCAGTATCCTAAAGAGGCCTCAAGAACTCTTGAATTTGTCCAAAGGTATGTTTAAACTGTTTACACACTAATAAAGAAAATAGATCTATCATTCTCATATGGAAAGTCCCATTAATCACTTCCTTTTTGTCCAGTATTATTAGGCTCTATGATATACTATATGCATTGATGTCAATAGACAGGTTTCCATCCAACTCATTTGCTCATTAAGTGCATTCGTACAAATTTGGCACACTCAAAAAAAAAAACATTCTAATTAGAGAGCATTTGCATCAGCTCTGTTATCTCAACGAAATATCGAGTCAATCCACATAAAAGTTTTTATTCACATTAGAATATTTTATGTGAATTTTTTTCCAGTCAGGATTTCTTTTTCAAATGTACATTAAAAAGTTGGATGGAGACCCAGCTATTGCCATAGTCTGACGGACAGCAGTTTAACATTACGACTTTCATTAATTAATTAATGTCAAATTTGGTGAAGTATGGTTAAGGTATTTAGCAGACGCTTTTGTCCAAAGCGACATACAATATACAGTAGATGCATACATACAATGACAGGATTTACATTTTTGGGTGAACTAACCCTTTAACAACTTAACATTTAGAATTACATTGGCTTTTACAATGTTTTTCTTCAATATATGTCATTGTATGTATGCATCTACTGTATATTGTGTCGCTTTGGACAAAAGCATCTGCTAAATACCTTAACCATACTTTACGACTTTCATTAATTAATTCATGTCAAATTTTGTGATGTTAAACTGCTGTCTGTCAGACTCTTCTGTTTAAATAAATGTCCTGCAGGGGAATGAATACCAACTCTAGATAGAACAGACACTTAACGGCAATAGCTGGGTCTCCATCCAACTTTTTAATGTACATTTTAACCATTTGAAAAAGAAATCCTGACTGGAAACTGTTCAAATTCACATAAAATATTCTAATGTGAAGTTGTTGTAATATATAAATTGTTAATGTTAAATACATCAAGGTAGTTTTCTTCTATGAGCAAGTAGGAATTGGGTAACTTTTTATTTTTTTACACTGTATTCATCAACAGATATGAAAACTTGAAACTTTTTTTTTTTTCTCTCTCTCTCTCTCCCAGGCGGGCAGCAAAGCAGAGAAGAGACACAGGCTCAACACAACTGTCTGCACCCTCTTAAGAACTCCTGGACTTTTGAGTTGATGGTTTACTTTATAGTAAACCCCCCACCTCCCCCCTGATGATGGGCTCTCTGGACATCTGGAAATGAGCTGGATTCTCCCGTGAGACTGTAATTTTTGTATGAAAAAAAAAGTGGATACTTTTATAAGTGTGTAATGTGTTGTTGAATAGTGTGTTAATAAAACAAAGAAAAGAGGCCATTGTATTGTTGTTAATTGCGGAAGACAGAAAATTACAGTATTTTATTGTAATATTTACAAATAACAGGAATATTTCATTGTAATTCTGTCCTGTAAAATTACAGGAAATTCCTGGCAACTGAGTTGCAGTAAATTTACAGGAAATTATAATAAATTACAGCATTTTACTGTAATAATCACAGTAGTATTGCTGTATAAATACAGTACTTTATTGTATTAAAAAAACAGGAAAAATACTGTATCTTACTTGCTGTAAATTTACGGCAACTAGTTGCCAGGAATTTCCTGTAAAATTACAACAAATTTTTAACAGTGCGTCTAGCGCTCCATCGCCAGAGTGTGTCTGCCACGGGTGGGGGAAAGGGGACACCGGAGCTGACCCCTCTTGATGAGAGACTGGCGGCAATTATTGGGGAATCCCTATTAATCCCTATTATCTAAGTGGAAATGGGAAATAGTTCAGTGCAAATGTAATTTCTTGCAGCTTTCTGAATGGTTGAGACATAGCCTACGTCATATGTTATATCGAAAATAAAACAAACTAAAGGCATTTGCATGAATACCATGATTCCGTAGCTGATGAAGAAATTTTTACTATGAAAACAACTTTCCCCAGTGGACAATTAATACATCTATCTATCTATTTATCTATATATCTCCCTAATTATCTATCTATCTGTCTATCTAATTGCATCTATATCTGCTCCGCCAGACGGACACATTGACGAGAATATCAGTTTTGTACATTATTTCGTTCTGTTTACCATATTATTTATGAGGATGAATTGCACAACATGCCAATATTGTTGCAGAACATATTTCACTTTTTTTTTTTTTTGCATTTCTGTTGTAATTTTCGTGTTTTACACTGCAGATCGATCAAACGGGTGTTTGTGTAGGCTGTTAATTGTAAGACTTGCTTTGTGAAGTCTTCAAGTTATTTATGAGAGGCAGTATTGCCATTTCTTTTACACAACGGTCTGCAGTTTCACACACTTTCACGTGGTTCTTCCATCTGCCGACGGTGTCGCCATTTCTCATTTCACCCGTTTTTATGCGTACGCCTGGGTCAGAGCTTGCGTGAAGGACCGCACATTTTCCCGTCAGTTTGCTTTTTATAAATACCAATTATTGCGTAGAGAGTGGCGAACGCCTTCTTTTGTGCGTACGCAACGTTTATAAATGAGGCCCCTGATCTGAGAGAGAGTGTGTGTGTGTGTGTGTGTGTGTGTGTGTGTGTGCGTGCGTGTGTGTGTGTGTGTGTGTGTGTGTGTGTGTGTAAAACCCTAGTACATATTACAAAGACGGCATACATGAAAACGCAACATTGTTTGGTGGTGTTAAAGTGAGAGTTAAAACCCTTGTCAGCTGAGGCTGAAAGAAGTAGGCCTACAACAACTACAGACAGACACAGATGTGTTTCTTCAAATAGCATGGTAGACATGTCATTGATTATTTTTGTCTTGTTTCCATATATAACTATTCTTCAATCAAGATACATTTACTGGATAAGTAAAATTACACTATTTGTTCTTGTTTTCTGGAAAATATAATTAAAACTTTTTGAGTTGTTGCTTAAAACAAGCGCAATTTTCTGCTAATGTTGTAAGAAAAACCTTGTATCTTGTTTCTGTTTGAAATCTAGCAGCAAGATTTTTTTTCTGAGTAGATAATTTTGCTTCTTTTAAGCAAAAACTTGCTTGATTTTGTGTGTCATTTTACTTCTATTGTCTAGTAAAAGCATCTTGATTTAACAATTTGTAGATATTTGGGCTAGAAACGAGACAAAAAATAGGTAATAAATAAGAAAAGCATTTATTTTGCAGCATATTGCATTGCATTAATAGTAAATAATTGATTAAACAGATTAAATATCTAAACTGCCTCCTTGTCTTTATTAGTTATTTGTCTAACATTACAGAATTCATTAATTCACATATTGTTAAGGTCAATATAGACTAAAAACCTTAAAATGCCCTTGGTCATTGTTGTTTCTGTGTGTAGGCTGCTATTACCTGTAAGTATATCCATATTGTAACAAATGCTATAATTATATTACAATAACTGTCTGTTACTTCTTCAGGCCAAGTACAAGTTAGAATCAAGACAAGAGCTTTAAAGTCTGAACCTTCCTGAATTATTGACTAAACAATTGGTTACCCCCATGTGTAAAATGTGTTCTGCTGATAATGACAGATATTAGGAAAACCAATATCAGTTTCAATACAAGAAAATTTTAAGTAGGCTTTTGTTCTTTAAGTAAAATTATGTCAAACCGATAAGGTTTTAGGTGCTTTAATAATATAAAATACATGCAGTTATGTTATTAACCAACTTTGCATGTGGATCCAAAAAAGAACATTTAGCAAAAATATATATATTTAAAAAAACAAAAAACAAGCATACAAATAAATTTCATGAGGGAGCATGCCCTTGGACATTGCTAAACTACGCCCAACCCCTTCATTCTTTTAACATTTAAATGTCTTACACCACTGTTATGTCCACTGGCCACAGCAATAAATACTGTATTTTTGCAATTCCACAAGTCTCTCCATTTCCACTGTAGCCAATGGCCTATTCATTAACAATATGCAAATTCAATGCATGGTTGAGAATTGGTATGCTAATATATACTATAAATTACAAAAAAATAAACAGTCCAATGCTGCTTAAACACTTAATTTACTTTTTCTTTTTGTAGGGAGAAGAGGCCGACCAGCCATTGAAGTTACCAGAGAACACATTGAATTTCTGTTGAAGCAAGGCCATACAATTAAAAAAACTGCTGAAATACTGGGATGCTCCTCATCATTCCTGTACAAGAAGTCAAAGTTGATGGGTATTCCTGTTAGAAGTATGCTATCTGCAATAGATGATGGTGAACTAGAACAACATGTGAGGCAACTTCAGAGCCAATACCCTAATTCTGGAAATGAGGTAATTGGTGGTCTTTATCTTTAGGCTGTATTTAATTCAAATTTGTGTGCCATTGTTTTGTGAAAATCATGTCGATTTAGATCTTTTGGAAAATCGGTTTCAGATGATAAGAGCCTTGTTGCGTGCACAGGGTGTGTTTGTTACACGGTCCAGGGTGCGTGAGATGTTGGCACGGGTGAATCCTACTGCTGCTGCAAGGAGATGGAGCCGGACAGTTGCAAGACGTGTTTATCATGTACCTTACCCCAATAGTTTGTGGCACATTGATGGGAACATGCGTCTCATAAGGTTATTATTACCAGACTTGTCATACTTTTTATATTTTGAACTTCAGCAATTGAAAAACTGGAGTTTACAGCTGTATTGTTTCCATACTACTGTTAATGCAATTTTCAAGTAATATATATATATATATATATATATTTTTAACCTTTCTAGATGGGGCTTTGTGATTCATGGTGCAATTGATGGCTACTCCCGTCTGATTACTTACCTCAACTGCAGCACAGACAATCGTGCCACAACAGTGCTTTCTAAATTTTTGAAGGCAACATGCCTCTATGCCCTACCGTCAAGAGTCAGATCTGACCATGGTGGTGAAAACATCCTTGTGGCTTTATTCATGCATCTAGTTCAAGGACTTGAACACAGAGGTTTCATAACCGGACAATCAGTGCACAATCAGAGAATTGAACGCCTTTGGCGTGATGTATTTTTGCATGTGCTGCAGAACTTTTACCTTATGTTCTACTCTTTAGAAGATTCAGAGGTTCTAAACCCAGATGATGATGTCCACAGACTTTCACTGCATATTGTTTATCTTCCTGAGATTCAAAAAAGACTGGAGCAGTTTAGACAGGCCTGGAACCTCCATCCGTTACGAACAGAAAATAATCGCAGACCAACTCAACTCTGGACAGAGGGAATGCTCAAAAACATTGCAACAGACAGCTCAGCTGTCAACAATGTGTTTGGGGAAAATCCCTACAGCAACCAAAACATTGATGCCATCCTAATGCAGTATGGAATTCAGACACTGCCTACCCTTGACGAGGAAGAGTTCCCATCTGTTATTGTAGAACCACCTCAACTCATCCTCACTCAGCAACAACAGACATCTGTACACAATGCAATCCAACACATTTCTGATCTAAAGATAAAATATCAAACTTGCTGTACTGCAATTGTCAGTATTTTGCAAACTCATGTATAGTACAATTCCAAGCCCAGAGAAAAAAAGTTTATTGGCTGCATATATTATCCAGAACGGAAAGACATTTTTAGTTCAACATGCAGTTTAAAGTAATATTTTCTTTTAAAATAAGACGTATGGGCGGTGCAGCTGCAGCTGATGGAGCTAAAGCCAGGTGTGCTAGATTAGCTAACAGCACTAGCACTGTTGGTGTTGTAGTATTGTTGGCTGACAATATGTTTGTTCCTTTCTGCTCCCATTGTGTTATGATTTATATATAAAGTGGAAAAACA
The DNA here is from genome assembly GCA_033150135.1 of Gobio occitaniae. Classification (NCBI taxonomy): domain Eukaryota; kingdom Metazoa; phylum Chordata; class Actinopteri; order Cypriniformes; family Gobionidae; genus Gobio; species Gobio occitaniae. The sequence goes on from JARQWZ010007166.1 coordinate 37,987, forward strand.
TCCAATTAGTATGAATGATATTTAAATGTTGCATAAAACTCTTAAATGTATGAAAAACATGAAACATCTTAAGGTTTAAAAAAGTGGAGAAGGATCTTATTTTGAATGGGATTGAAAACAAATACAAAAAAATGAAAACTATGGAATGTTCATTGGCTTGAATGTGGAATTTAGGTTAACAGTGGAGCAGAGGTTTAACTGCCAAAAATACCTTAACATCAATCCACTATTCAGAACAGAGAAGTCTCATGATGGGGACAGTTTACTACGGCAAGCTGTTGAGGTTGATGGCCAGAGGAGTCTGACAGACGCTGGAGTGACAGAAGTCAGAACAAATGAACAAACTGTACTGTTTATACACAGCAGAAAATTATGCTTCACCATGTTATACAGTTTATTAGATCACATTTGCTTGTACATGCTTCTGTCTAGACTCTTCTGGTCATCATCCTTCACAGAACACATCTGGTTAAATATCAGCTTCCAACTCTGACAGAACTACAAGGCTTTTCATTTGCCTTGTCTGTATTCTCTTTGTATATTTATCAACATGTACATAAGCCAAACATTGACTTGTGTAATTTGATCAAATTAATTGAATTATAAGCCCAGGAAATCCTTTAAGTAAAGTCCATTTTATTTGACCAATCTCAGTATCACCATAGTAATCTTGAATTAAGCCTAATAAATGTTCTGTGAAACATGAACATAATTTATTCATTATAAGAATCACTATAAAAAGTACTCTTTTTTTAACAAGTTCAATACATTTGAGTTAACTGAAAAACTCAATATTGAATAACATCCAAGCAACTGAAGTGAACTGTTACTTATGCAAAGTGAAAAGCATTACTGCATCTTCTAAAACACCATCTGAACCATTGACTTGATTCAATACAGAATTCTATCAAATAACTTGCGCACAAATATAGCTGGAGTTAACACTGAATTCCCATTAATAGGATTTACAAATAGTAACTTCATGCAAGTCCAAAAGTTGGGGCTTGCAAAATTCCATCCATCATGTATTGCTTGAAGTTTTCGTAGGAAGAATGCAGTGGCAGACGAAGTACAAGTGAACAAGTATTCGCTTCCGGAAAGATCTTGTTGACCTCATGAAAGAACTGGATTTGTGGGCGTTGTGGGAATCCCAGTGGTGGCACTGTTGAGGCTCCAGATGTAAACTCCAACACCTTCTCCAGGGTGACTGGACTGCATTCTCCTTCTGGAACACAAGGTGGTGAGAAAAGTAATTCAGACCCCTTAAAACATTTTTAGGCCACATCGCCTAGCCCTAGTTTTTTGTATACATTACTTGGGAGGAATTTGGAAGTTGCACACTGACTAAGGACTTTTTTGGTAAAATATTACACCACATTATGAACAAGTTTAAGAGAGCTACCCATGTTCACACAACCAGACTTCACAGTGAGTGTTTACATGGATAATACTCCGATATTAATTAACTCCTGATTAAGAAAATACTTTGATTAAAAAAATATTTTAAGAAGCTACCAGGTAAACAGTGATTTCTTATTACCTTAATCCGGTTAATCATACTCGAAGTAAACGCAAATCAAATTAAGACATGAGTATGCCCATTTAAGGTCGCATTAAGTGTGTGTATGCATGTCTGGAACGCTCTCTGATAATCTACTATTAATGTTGTGTTGGAGTTTGCTGCATTGTGACAGGACACATGCACACCAGGTAAGTGCAGAGGGGAAGGCTTTGGGGGAAATCAAGCCTTTTAAAAAAAATGATTTAAGTGCCCCTCTCAACAATGATCAATAGTGGCCAATAAAACAGAATTTGTATTATAATTAATATAACGCATACAAAACAGCCTAACGAAGCGCTCAAATGTCAGAAAATTCATGCTTATTTTTTAACGTATTTGTCAGTCTGAAATGTCGTTGCCATGATCTGTGGCTATGATTCGTGTCTTGCTTCAATGCTCATCCTGACACCGCCATCAAAAAAAAAAAAAAAAAAAACATTTATAAAGAAACTGTCCAACAGCAACACCCGCAGGTAAAGTTATTTTTACAGACAACCCAAAGTCACGTTATGAATGGACGGCCAGCGTAGCATGGCGATGTAATGACGTGCCATTAACCGAGCCATGTTCTATAACATGTAAAACATGAACGAAATGTTCTAAAAGCAACTCATGTAAACACCTTAATCAGAATATTCTCCTTTTCAGATTAAGGTCAATAATTAGATTACTGCGGTCCATGTAAACGTATTCGGTGTCACTTCAAATACAGCATTCAGCATTTATTTTCCTGCCAACCAGGACAACAAAATGACCACTAATAATTGTACTTATAAAGTCCATGTTATTATAACTTGTACAATAAATAGTATACCTTCAATATCGATTAACCAGTCACGCCAAAAGCATATTGTTGCATTTTCTTGGTTTCTCCTGTTGCTGCCCTGCATAGAGAAGTCCACCTCAAATAAAGAGCATAGGTCCTTCGCCTGGAGTGGAATCTCCTCACTGACAAACATGCTGTAGAACACTGCCGGATTGTTCCTCAGCTCCTCCAGTAAACCAAGGGTTTTTAACCCCTCAGCAAACCTATAAAAACATGTGACAATGTGTGAATCGTCCTGGGCCAATGACAGTTGCATTTTCCAGACAGTTAAGACAGGCGAGGCACTTACTGGTCCAAGGCAGTTGCCAATCTCCCATTGACAAAGTAGTCTGCAGCGGACTGGACAAGGGAGTCCTTCTCTTCCAGGCTGGACACATGTCTTAAGGCACCTATAATGCTGAGACTATCTGCTGCCTCTGCAATTGCAGCGTTCGCCTCTCGGACTGTTGTTGCTTCCTGTATCTAAAACGAAACAGTGAAATACAGAACAAAAAGAGAAAGACAAAGAAAGAAATTGGCTTGTAAGGATAGCATCCCTATATAAATGAGATGTTGAAGCAATATAGCAGTCCCACTTGCATCTGAACACGTTTGAAGCGATTCATTATTAAGTTAATAGAAAAAAAAAAGTACTGTACTTAAGTCACAGTACTGTACATTCAATGTAGAACACCTTTCTCCTGCTTACTTTTATTAACTGTTCCCTGAAAGTATGGTCACCAACTTCATCCACTGTGGCCGGGGGTGTTGATATCCCACAGATTTGATGGAAAAGCCTTTCAGAAAAGTAGTGGACCGACTCCTCCATGGACAACATACAGCAATCATTTTTGCCACCCATGTGTAAAGTTTAGTCTGCAAAGCTAAAATTAAAGACATAACAGTAAAAA
>JARQWZ010007167.1:0-35000 GCA_033150135.1 Gobio occitaniae
TTGCGAGCGGATTTTTGATATCTCAAATGGTTTGGCCGTGGCGAAGCAACGAATTTATGGCGAGAAAAGGGAAACAGGAAGTGTGTAATAACGTCTGCAAACATTGACTGATTTGGATGAAACTTCAGCTGTGTGTTCGTTGTAAGAGGCCGATCACATGGATATGACTTTTGTGAGTCAAAGTTATAGCGCCACCAACTGGCAGCAGGAAGTGTGTCACTTTCAAAAATGCTTTGAATCACCATCTTATTTTCACCAGATTTATTTCAAACTTCATCAGTATAATGTGAAAACATGACAGATAGAGACGTATGAAATAGATTCCTGAAATTTTAAATTTTGTTGCCATGGCAACGTGTCAAAGTTTAATAATCTTTTGGCTGTTTTGAGGCTCTTAGCATGCTTGAAATTGCTTGAAACTGCTTGAAACTCAACACACACATCAGAGATGTCAGTCAGTACACATTGGCAAAGCCTCAGAAACGGGCGGGGATGAGGGGCTCTCTAGCGCCACCTTTTGACAAAAGTGGGGGGGTTAGTTTTATCTTCAGTCACCAAACTCGGTACATATATTGTTCTCTTCGAGCCGGACAACTTTCGAATTTACAGTCATTAGCTCCGACCAACAGGAAGTCAGATATTTTGGTTTGAACGTGAATATTGGTATAATTCAGGCTCTGAGTTTTTACGTTCTCCTCGTAGGCGATTTATTCAATCTCCACCAAACTCGGTCAACATGAAACAAAGATAAGGAAGATGCTAAAATGCGAACGGATATTGGATATCTCAAACGGTGTTGCCATGGCGAGGGATTAAATAAGGACAAAAAAAGGGTAACAGAAATTGTCTCATATCTTGTAAAATAATATTTTGATTTAAATTAAATTAAGATCGTATGTTCGGTAATTGAACTTGGATTAATTTAAAAGGACTATACTATTTTTCAGATCAATATATTTATTTATTTTAAATATTTTTTTAAATAATCAATTCTGTGCCTGTCTGTGCTGCTCTCCCCTCAATGAACACAAGATGGCAGCATTGTATTAGTTTTGAAGCAGGATAAAAAAAAATTCCATCTCTCTTTCTCTCTAAGGGGTTTGTCTGTGTGTGTGTGTGTGTGTGTGTGTGTGTGTGTGTGTGTGTGTGTGTGTGTGTGTGTGTGTGTGTGTGTGTGTGTGTGTGTGTGTGTGTGTGTGTGTGTGTGTGTGTGTGTGTGTGTGTGTGTGTGTGTGTGTGTGTGTGTGTGTGTGTGTGGCCAGGCCACCAACTGGCAGCAACTGAAAGTGTGTCACTTTCAAAAGTGTTTTAATTCACTGTCTAGCTTTAAAAACATTCTAAACAATGTTTTATTCAAAATGTAAAAATGCAGAATGTTTTCTGTGATGGTAGGTTTAGGAGTAGGGGTAGTGTAGGGGGATAGAATGTACAGTTTGTACAGTATAAAAACCATTAAGTCTATGCAATGTCCTCTGCCTTCCTTTTGAAGGGGGGTTGGGGGTTAGCAACTAAAGCAAGCCTGTGTGTGTGTGTGTGTGTGTGTGTTTGAAGGGGGGTGGGGGTTGGCAGCTTAAGCATGCCTCTCTAACTGTGTGTGTGTGTGTGTGTGTGTGTGTGTGTGTGTGTGTGTGTGTGTGTGTGTGTGTGTGTGTGTGTGTGTGTGTGTGTGCAGGCCCGTCGCGACAAGGCAGGCAAACCAAGCAATTGCTTGGGGCCTCGAGCTGGCCTGGGGCCCCAAGACAGCGACAGGTTAAGAATAAAATGAAACGACAAACTGTGTGAGCGCCCCATTGATAGTCAATGCAGTAAAGTGCAATGACACTGTTATCGGGATCCCCCTTAAGGGGCCCCTCTCAGAAGTCGCTGACAGCAGCCAGCCAACCACGCGATCTCTGCTGTCGGCAAAATACAAAATCTTCGGATTTGAAGCGGAATTTTATGCTTCAGGAAGCCAGAAAAGAAAAAAGAGAAAGGAAGAGGAGGATAAGAAAAAACAAGATAGTGGTATGTGATAAATTACACTGGATAAAATAGCTCTACTTGTCTTGTACAAAAAAAGTGTAAGTTTGCAGCAGGTAGGCTAGCAAAAATATGTTTATGTTAGCTATGTTACCTGCCTGACGGCAAATGCTGCTTGTAACGAACAGTTAGTGCAACTTTTTTTTCGAACAGACGGAATGACATGAGATTGCTATAGCTTTGTAATAGGTTTTGATGAAAGTGGCATAGCATGCTATACTAACTATTATTTATGCTATGCATAAATAACCTGGAATAGTTAATATAGCATGCTATATTAACAATTATTATAAACATTATTTAACCAGAAAGAGGCAGAGGAACATTATTTTTTTCATAGCTTATCTTAATGTGCTAGTGTCGGGATATATACGGTAGTGACAGTTTATGCAAATATGACATTATTTTTATGAGTTACCAATAGATCTTGAACAATTACTTTATTCTGTGGCAATTTTTACACTATTACATTTTGAAGTACAGTATCAGGACAACCCACATGTTTGACTGGTACTGTTTACATGTTTTACTGGTACTGCCCACGTTTTACTGGTACTGTTTATTAAACTATTTAACAAGGTATTATAGTCATCGGTTGCAACTTTACAATAACCATCCAGATAATGTTTATAGACAGTTTACAAAACAACTAGTAACCCTTAAGTATTCCCAAAGTGTTAGGAATATCTGGTCCGTCTATCTATGTAAATGTAATGTTTATAGATGTTTAAAAAATGGTTACTTAAAGGTTTAAAAAAAAAAATAATGATACAGTGGTGTTTTTTGCAAATGTTTTCAAATTTTATGCACAGTATATGCAACAACAGTATTTGCACTGTAAACCTTTTTATTAATATAAAGTGTGGGTGAACTTAAACTGTATGGCTATGCTGCGGTATGCTGTGTGTGTGTGTGTGTGTGTGTGTGTGTGTGTGTGTGTGTGTGTGTGTGTGTGTGTGTGTGTGTGTGTGTGTGTGTGTGTGTGTGTGTTAGTGCTGGGCGGTATACCGGTTCATACCGAATACCGGTATTTATTTTTTTTATGATATGAATTTTGATGATACCGCAATACCGGTATATGTCGCTTAAACAACGTTCGGAACGCGGCGCAGCGCGTCATTGTTTGAGAGGGGACCCATTTCATTGATGCACTGTAGTCAGAGCACAGTTGAGATCGCATTACAGCACAGCCTATGGCTGTATCCTATACCCATGGGTCATATAGCACTGATATAGACCGGAGCGAGCGCGTTTAAATTTTTTATGGACATATTTCATAAACTCTAGTGCTCTAGACATGAACTAGAAGCGTGTATGCGCGCATATTTCATCACGTCTTATTAAAATGAAATGTATGCACTGATTACACTGATAACCTATGTCTGATCACGAACGCGCTGACACGATGGATTATTCTGCTACACAAAAGACAATGATGTACGTTAAGTTAATAAATAAACTGACAATTCAAAGAAGAATGGGCCAAAAAGTAACTGCTTTATTCTTTCTGTGTTAAACTGATGTGTATCATTCGTTCAGAGAGTCCTCTTAAATGTATTGCAAATATCCGCGTTTCTCCTCGTTTTGGCAGTTTGTTGTTATAGGATTAGATTTTTAAAATGCTTAAGGTGCCCTCAACTCAACTTTTAATATTCAGGTGTCTGTAAGTATGATTCTGAGCGTGTTGCATGTCTGTGTTTTATTGGTTGTTGTCTCTCCACAGCATCATTTTGTAAACCTGTAGACCTATTAACTCTAGTGTGGATTTTTTCTACAATATTCACACGTCATGACAGTAAAACAGGGCATTCTAGTCAATATCCTGCAGTATTTCCTCTCTCACTCAGGAGAAAATGTGATTAACACCCTGTCATGCATAGGGGAAAAAATACCGTCATATACCGTGAAACCGATATAATTTAGAAAAATACCGTGATATACATTTTTGGTCATACCGCCCAGCACTAGTGTGTGTGTGTGTGTGTGTGTGTGTGTCTGTCAGTGTCCCTTCTGTGATTTCTGAGGACATACATTTGTAGACATTTCATGTGTCCCCGTACATATATTGTTCTCTTCGAGCCGGACAACTTTCTAATTTAACTAATCTAATTTAACTAATTTAAAACTTTCTAATTTTAAATAAAAATGTCATGTGCTGTGTTTGCCAAGATCACGTATGATGCATATGCAGGGTATATGCAGGAATCCTGAAGTAAATTTTAATACCTTTTTAAGACTTTTTTAAGACCTTCTCAAAATATTTAAAGACCTCATCGGCGATGAGAACTACTGTTGAGCAATAAAATAAAAATATATAATCATAAGCTATAACAAAAATATATATTAAATTAGGTGAGTGGATAGTTAAAAAAATTTGCAATTACAAAAAGTAATTCTTGAAAAAACATCTCTGGACTAATTTTATAAAATCTAAAAATGTTAATGAAAAGGTACAAATTACTTTGTGTTCTTATTAAATACATTTATAAAAAAAAAACAATTTATATTTAATTTATATATGAATGTAAATAATTATATGGGCCTACACAAATAATATAACATTTCAAGATTTATAGTTTATTGTAAACGTAATGTGCAGCTCTGTAAAGTGGCAACAAATATATGATAGATACGTGAGAACAAGATTTTTTTTAATCATCTTTAAGTGCACAAAACTATGAAAATATATGAAAGCGTGGCACAATGCGCTTATGCGCATCCCGGGTGCAGAATGATGCGCTTAAAGCAACATGGAGTCAGAGGGCGCAGTGCACCGCGAGTGCACATTAAAAAGTTCACGGCATAAAGAGACGATGAGCGTTGAGCGCACAAATCCTAGTCTACTATGTATATCGGTCGGTTTCTTCACAGTTTTAAATTCCGGTTATTGTGCGTGTGATGCCTTGTGTTGTCACCCGGGTAGGGAGCACAACATCGTTCAGAAACCGCTAGATAAACTCCAGGAAGATAAATTATTTTATCTGCATATCAAGTATTATAACGGGAATATATCATCTTGGAGTGAGCTTTACCGAGCAGCTGACTGACTGTAACCAAACACGATGCGCAGTTTGAATGCTGAACGGAGAATGATGGACAGCTACAGCGGAGGAAAGACATTCAGCTATGGAATGGCTTTAGATGACTTTGTACTAGCAAATCATAAAATACTAATAATGATTGCTGAAAGATCATGTGACAATATATATTTCTGATGATTATTTAATTACCACGACATGCCTAATCTGAGCAAGTGACTGCCTGTCTTGAGTTTTGTCGACAGACGGAGGTGGCACGAAATGTGACGGAGGCGGCCGCTATGCAGGAAAAACCATGGAAAAACCCTGCGGTCATTGTTTAAACTCATCCTTCTCCAACCAGGAGTCCGCAAATTTACATTTCCCCATTTCGGAGTCTGTTTCGCAACGTGTGGAGGGCGACACATCACCTAACTGCGCATTTCGCAAAATACGTGACATCACCCATAGACGGTGTGCGCGCCCGAGCTGATCTCACTGACAAATCACTATTCAGACAGGACTAGTTTTCTAAATTATATTTGAGTTACAATTCTCATCACCCAAGATCTGTGATTTCAAATATATTCAAAATAATGTTTTCAGAGATTGAAGTAAAAAAAACTTTCTCCCACCATTTAGATTTTATTTCTTTTTGTTGTTAAAATCTTGTGAATCTTGTTCAATGTGCAGATTGCCTCTCTCTCAGTCCTTCCCCTCCCCCCTCACTCTCAGGCTCACCCTGGGTGTGTGTGTGTGTGGGTTCTCTCTCTCACCCTGTGAGTTTGTGTGTGTGCCTTTCTCTCTTGATGATGATAATTTACCCCTTTCATATCATAGACTATCACAAATAACTATCACTTGTGAATAAGTAAAAAAAGAACTATACAAATACCTTGAATTAAATACTGGCCTTCTGGACTTATAACATTTTGAGCAGGAAAAGATAACTTTTCACATATTTGAAAGATATCTATTTCATCCCATGACATTAAAAATCATCTACATTTAAATTACATCATGGGTGTGGCTTGTGGTGATAGTGGCACCAGCTGCTGCGGTAAATGTGACATATTCGAGCGATTTAAAAAAATTATCCTGTTTAAATGCATATTGCCTGCCGTGCACAGTTATGCTGATGCCACCGGCGTGGCGGTGCCACCGGCTTGGGCCCGTCATCGCTGCTCGCAGCTTTAATTATTATTATTATTTTATCGACTTCTCGGGCACTTTTGGGGCCCTTACCATGCTCAAAAACTCTTGAAACTTTGCACACACATCGGAATGCGCGGCCATCAGAGCCGGGCTGAAGCTGGTACCCGGGCGTGGCAGGGGGGCTCGACAGCGCCCCCTAAAGTGAGTCTGAAAACTTGGTCTATATATCAAACACACTTGCACGTACATGTATGAAACTCGGTACACATATAGACCTCATCGGGCCAAACAACTTTCGTGCTCTAAGTTACGTGTCAGCCCAACAGGAAGTGAGCTAATATGGGTTGTTCGGAAAACACATGCTCTGGAATTTAATATACTCCTCCGAGGCCATTGTTTCGATCATTGCCAAACTCGGTCAGCATGAAGTGAACATATTCAGGATGCTAAATTGCGAGCGGATTTTTGATATCTCAAATGGTTTGGCCGTGGCGAAGCAACGAATTTATGGCGAGAAAAGGGAAACAGGAAGTGTGTAATAACGTCTGCAAACATTGACTGATTTGGATGAAACTTCAGCTGTGTGTTCGTTGTAAGAGGCCGATCACATGGATATGACTTTTGTGAGTCAAAGTTATAGCGCCACCAACTGGCAGCAGGAAGTGTGTCACTTTCAAAAATGCTTTGAATCACCATCTTATTTTCACCAGATTTATTTCAAACTTCATCAGTATAATGTGAAAACATGACAGATAGAGACGTATGAAATAGATTCCTGAAATTTTAAATTTTGTTGCCATGGCAACGTGTCAAAGTTTAATAATCTTTTGGCTGTTTTGAGGCTCTTAGCATGCTTGAAATTGCTTGAAACTGCTTGAAACTCAACACACACATCAGAGATGTCAGTCAGTACACATTGGCAAAGCCTCAGAAACGGGCGGGGATGAGGGGCTCTCTAGCGCCACCTTTTGACAAAAGTGGGGGGGTTAGTTTTATCTTCAGTCACCAAACTCGGTACATATATTGTTCTCTTCGAGCCGGACAACTTTCGAATTTACAGTCATTAGCTCCGACCAACAGGAAGTCAGATATTTTGGTTTGAACGTGAATATTGGTATAATTCAGGCTCTGAGTTTTTACGTTCTCCTCGTAGGCGATTTATTCAATCTCCACCAAACTCGGTCAACATGAAACAAAGATACGGAAGATGCTGAAATGCGAACGGATATTGGATATCTCAAACGGTGTTGCCATGCCGAGGGATTAAATAAGGACAAAAAAGGGGAACAGAAATTCTCTCATATCTTGTAAAATCATATTTTGATTTCAATTAAATTAAGATTGAATGTTTGGCAATTGAACTTAGATTAATTTTAAAAGACTATATTATTTTTAAGATGAATATATATATATATTTTATAAATATTTCTTTGTATAATGTATTGTGCCTGTTTGTGCTGCCCTCCCCTCAATGAACACAAGATGGCAGCATTGTGTTAGTTTTGAAACAGGATAAAAAAAAAAAACATTCCATCTCGTCAGGGATTTGTGTGTGTGTGTGTGTGTGTGTGTGTGTGTGTGTACATGTTTTTCTAGCCTGGTGGGGACTTGAACCTGACTGTAGACAGACTCATGGGGACTCGTGTCACCGTGGGGACCTAAATTGAGGTCCCCACGGGCACAAAAGCTTATAAATCATTCAGAATGAGTTTTTATGAAAATGTAAAAATGCAGAATGTCTCCTGTGAGGGCTAGGTTTAGGGGCAGGGTCAGTGTAAGGGGATAGAAAGTATGGTTTGTACAGTATAAAAACCATTACGCCTATGGTGAGTCCCCAGAAGGATAGCGCACCAGACGTGTGTGTGTGTGTGTGTGTGTGTGTGTGTGTGTGTGTGTGTGTGTGTGTGTGTGTGTGTGTGTGAGGACTGGTAATCCCTGATGTTGGGTGCTGCCCCTTTAAGGACGTTGTTCCGGTGAGCGCAAGTGATGTGATCGTGCAGGGAAAAACAAACTGAACTGAGTGAGAAAGCCATGTTGATCTCAAATGAAGATTTGAACATTTAACAATTCCAGCTAAAACTATTATCTAACATTATATTCCCAGCGTGGTGAGTAGTGTTATGTTGTTTAAGTGTTGTGATGGTTTGTGTATCACTATGAAGATCGCTATTTGCGATTAGCGCCTAAACGCCTAATGTTATATATTTGTTTTGTTTTAGACATTTACAGTTTGTATTGCCTGTAAAATATGTTGCATTTAGTTAAACAAAGTTTAATGCTTAGTACACAAAGCTGATGTTACAATGTTTTAGAAACGTATTTGGTGATGTGAACATTACTAGATAATAATTGTGAATTGTTTTGTGTTTGCAGTTTGACCACACACGCACACACATAAATGTGCACAAATACTCAACTAAAGTAAACTACAATAACAACGACCAAATGTGTACTGTGTGAGTTCTGCACAAGAGGAATAAAAGTAAAAAAAAAAAAAAAAACAATTTCCAAATTAATGTTATCATTTCATGGGTAACACCTACGTTATGGGGACAAAATGTCCCCACAAAGATGGCAATATCCGAAATCCTCATCCTTGTGGGGACATTTTTAGGTCCCCATGAGGAAAACATCTTATAAATCAGACTAAGTGATGTTTTTTGAAAATGTAAAAATGCAGAATGTCTCCCTTGATGGGTAGGTTTAGGGGCAGGGGCAGTGTGTGTGTGTGTGTGTGTGTGTGTGTGTGTGTGATGGGTAGGTTTAGGGGCAGGGGCAGTGTGTGTGTGTGTGTGTGTGTGTGTGATGGGTAGGTTTAGGGGCAGAGGCAGTGTAGGGGGATAGAATATACGGTATGTACGGTATAAAAACCATTACGCCTATGGAAAGTCCCCATAAAACATGAAAACCCAACGTGTGTGTGTGTGGACACCAACTGGCAGCAGGAAGTGTGTCACTTTCAAAAATGCTTTAATTCACTGTCTAGCTTTAAAAACATACGAAATAATGTTTTATTCAAAATGTAAAAATGCTGAATGTTTTCTGTGATGGTAGGTTTAGGAGTAGGGGTAGTGTAGGGGGATAGAATGTACAGTTTGTACAGTATAAAAACCATTAAGTCTATGCAATGTCCTCTGCCTTTCCTTCCCCTCCCCCCCTCACTCTCACTTTTTCACTGTGTGTGTGTGTGTGTGTGTGTGTGTGTGTGTGTGTGTGTGTGTGTGTGTGTGTGTGTGTGTGTGTGTGTGTGTGTGTGTGTCTTTCTCTCTTGATGGTGTTCATTTACCTCTTGAACCTGGATGAATTTAAAATGAATATACTATTTTTCAGATCAATATATTTATTTATTTAAAATAATTCATCTAAATACCACTCTCTGTATGCCCTCCCCTCGATGAACAGAAAATGGCAGCATTGTGTTAGTTTTGAAGCAGGATAAAAAAAGAACCTTGTTTCTCTCTCTCTCTCTCTCTCTCTCTCTCTCTCTCTCTCTCTCTCTCTCTCTCTCTCTCTCTCTCTCTCTCTGTGTGTGTGCATATGGGTGTGTGTGTGTGTGTGTGGAGGGGGATGGCTGGATATCCGTTGCCTGCAGCATACAACAGCATTCTGATGGTGTAAAGTTTAATTCATACATTTGTTGGCATAAATGTGGTGTATTCAGATTACTTTGATATAGTTATTTTACATTTAGCGGGTTTGACTTTACATTGTAGCAAATGATAACTTTACATTTGAAATTAAACTATGACATTTCACTATTCAGACAGGACTAGTTTTCTAAATTATATTTGAGTTTCAATTCTCATCACCCAACATCTGTGATTTCAAATATATTCAAAATAATGTTTTCAGAGAGTGAAGTAAAAAAAAATTCTCCCACCATTTAGATTTTATTTATTTTTGTTGTTAAAATCTTGTGAATCTTGTTCAATGTGCAGATTGCCTCTCTCTCAGTCCTTCCCCTCCCCCCTCCCCCCTCACTCTCAGGCTCAGCCTGGGTGTGTGTGTGGGGGGGGTCCCTCTCTCACCCTGTGAGTTTGTGTGTGTGCCTTTCTCTCTTGATGATGATAATTTACCCCTTGCATATCAGAGACTATCACAAATAACTATCACTTGTGAATAAGTAAAAAAAGAACTATACAAATACCTTGAATTAAATACTGGCCTTCTGGACTTATAACATTTTGAGCAGGAAAATATAACTTTTGACATATTTGAAAGTGATCTATTTCATCCTATGACATTAAAAATCATCTACATTTAAATGACATTATGGGTGTGGCTTGTGGTGATAGTGGCACCAGCTGCTGCAGTAAATGTGACATATTCGAGCGATTAAAAAAAATTATCCTGTTTAAATGCATATTGCCTGCCATGCACAGTTAAGCTGATGCCACCGGGGTGGCGGTGCAACCGGCTTGGGCCCGTCATCGCTGCTCGCAGCTTTAATTATTATTATTATTATTATTTTATCGACTTCTCGGGCACTTTTGGGGCTCTTACCATGCTCCAAAACTCTTGAAACTTTGCACACACATCGGAATGCGCGGCCATCAGAGCCGGGCTGAAGCTGGTACCCGGGCGTGGCAGGGGGGCTCGACAGCGCCCCCTAAAGTGGGTCTGAAAACTTGGTCTATATATCAAACACACTTGCACGTACATGTATGAAACTCGGTACACATATAGACCTCATTGGGCCAAACAACTTTCGTGCTCTAAGTTACGTGTCAGCCCAACAGGAAGTGAGCTAATATGGGTTGTTCGGAAAACACATGCTCTGGAATTTAATATACTCCTCCGAGGCCATTGTTTCGATCATTGCCAAACTCGGTCAGCATGAAGTGAACATATTCAGGATGCTAAATTGCGAGCGGATTTTTGATATCTCAAATGGTTTGGCCGTGGCGAAGCAACGAATTTATGGCGAGAAAAGGGAAACAGGAAGTGTGTAATAACGTCTGCAAACATTGACTGATTTGGATGAAACTTCAGCTGTGTGTTCGTTGTAAGAGGCCGATCACATGGATATGACTTTTGTGAGTCAAAGTTATAGCGCCACCAACTGGCAGCAGGAAGTGTGTCACTTTCAAAAATGCTTTGAATCACCATCTTATTTTCACCAGATTTATTTCAAACTTCATCAGTATAATGTGAAAACATGACAGATAGAGACGTATGAAATAGATTCCTGAAATTTTAAATTTTGTTGCCATGGCAACGTGTCAAAGTTTAATAATCTTTTGGCTGTTTTGAGGCTCTTAGCATGCTTGAAATTGCTTGAAACTGCTTGAAACTCAACACACACATCAGAGATGTCAGTCAGTACACATTGGCAAAGCCTCAGAAACGGGCGGGGATGAGGGGCTCTCTAGCGCCACCTTTTGACAAAAGTGGGGGGGTTAGTTTTATCTTCAGTCACCAAACTCGGTACATATATTGTTCTCTTCGAGCCGGACAACTTTCGAATTTACAGTCATTAGCTCCGACCAACAGGAAGTCAGATATTTTGGTTTGAACGTGAATATTGGTATAATTCAAGCTCTGAGTTTTTACGTTCTCCTCGTAGGCGATTTATTCAATCTCCACCAAACTCGGTCAACATGAAACAAAGATACGGAAGATGCTGAAATGCGAACGGATATTGGATATCTCAAACGGTGTTGCCATGCCGAGGGATTAAATAAGGACAAAAAAGGGGAACAGAAATTCTCTCATATCTTGTAAAATCATATTTTGATTTCAATTAAATTAAGATTGAATGTTTGGCAATTGAACTTAGATTAATTTTAAAAGACTATATTATTTTTAAGATGAATATATATATATATTTTATAAATATTTCTTTGTATAATGTATTGTGCCTGTTTGTGCTGCCCTCCCCTCAATGAACACAAGATGGCAGCATTGTGTTAGTTTTGAAACAGGATAAAAAAAAAAACATTCCATCTCTTCAGGGATTTGTGTGTGTGTGTGTGTGTGTGTGTGTGTACATGTTTTTCTAGCCTGGTGGGGACTTGAACCTGACTGTAGACAGACTCATGGGGACTCGTGTCACCGTGGGGACCTAAATTGAGGTCCCCACGGGCACAAAAGCTTATAAATCATTCAGAATGAGTTTTTATGAAAATGTAAAAATGCAGAATGTCTCCTGTGAGGGCTAGGTTTAGGGGCAGGGGCAGGGGCAGTGTAAGGGGATAGAAAATATGGTTTGTACAATATAAAAACCATTACGCCTATGGTGAGTCCCCAGAAGGATAGCGCACCAGACATGTGTGTGTGTGTGTGTGTGTGTGTGTGTGTGTGTGTGTGTGTGTGTGTGTGTGTGTGTGTGTGTGTGTGTGTGTGTGTGTGTGTGTGTGTGTGTGTGTGTGTGAGGACTGGTAATCCCTGATGTTGGGTGCTGCCCCTTTAAGGACGTTGTTCCGGTGAGCGCAAGTGATGTGATCGTGCAGGGAAAAACAAACTGAACTGAGAGAACTGAGTAAGAAAGCCATGTTGATCTCAAATGAAGATTTGAACATTTAACAATTCCAGCTAAAACTATTATCTAACATTATATTCCCAGCGTGGTGAGTAGTGTTATGTTGTTTAAGTGTTGTGATGGTTTGTGTATCACTATGAAGATCGCTATTTGCGATTAGCGCCTAAACGCCTAATGTTATATATTTGTTTTGTTTTAGACATTTACAGTTTGTATTGCCTGTAAAATATGTTGCATTTAGTTAAACAAAGTTTAATGCTTAGTACAGGGTACCCGCGGGATCTTAAAAAGTCTTAAATGTCTTTAAATTCAAAATCAAAATTTTAAGGCCTTAAAAGCCTTAAATTCGCTGAAGTATTGAGTTCTAGGTCTTAAATAATTTTAAACGGGTCTTAATTTTCCTACCTCTTGCTCATTGAAATGCTCCCGCAGTGTTTTAGAGAGAGTGCGCGTGTGTGTGTGTGTGTGTGTGTGTGTGTTGTTAGTTCGTTTTTTCGCTAGTGAGAGAACAACATGTATCTTATTGCAGCCAATCAGCTTTCTTGTTATTGGCGTGGGTCTCTTTCGGATTGTACCACAGACGCATCAAACGGATTTTATTCTTCAGCTTCAGTTCTCCAGTTCTTATAGTTCCGCGATCGTGAAAGCAAAGGCGAAATCTTTCTTACCTGCCATCTCGCATAATGACCAAAAAAAGTATGATATGCCCGATAGCACTAAAAAAAGAGTTTAAAAAGCGATGTAAACCCTGAATTCATTCGCTACTGACACACGGACCGATGTCAGACTGGCCGCGGATTCTGCACGCGTTTGCCGCCTGTCAGCGCTCGCGCGAGTGTACGTTACCGAATCTAGCCTCATTACTGTTGGTCTGAGAGTGAAAGCAACCCAATATAGCCTAGCTATACCCCCTCCTGTATGTGTAGTTAATATTAATCAAACAACGGGGAAAAACAAACAGTAGCCTACCTAAACTAAAAGCACTGCTTGTATCTGTATATTTAAGTTGTATTTATTTGTCCTATTGTCAAACAAGATTCAGGAATTTTGTTTGTTTTATTGCCATGTGTGACTATTGTGCATCTAACATAATGATATGGTAAATGTGGCATCCTAATTATGAAAGAAAAAAACATGCACATTTCTGAAAATGACCACCACAAAATCAGTCATTTTGATCTCACAAAAAATGTATATATTACACACACACACACACTACCGGTCAAAAGTTTGAGAACGATAATATTTTTAAAATGTTTTATGTGTCTGCTCACCAAGGCTGCATTTATTTGATCCAAAATACAGCAAAAACAGTATTATTGTGATTTTTTTTTTTTTTTACAATTTAAAATAACTATTTTATATTTCAATATATATTTTAAAAAGCAATTTATTTCCGTGATTAAAAGCTGAATTTTCAGCATCATTACTCCAGACTTTAGAGTCACATAATCCTTCAGAAATATTTTTTTAAACTTTCTATTTCAGATAAATGCTGTTCTTTAGAACTTTCTATCCATCAAAGAATCCAAAAAAAAATGTTTTACACAACTGTGTTCAACACTGATAATAATCATAAATGTGTGTTGATCATCAGATCCTCATATCAGAATGATTAGTGAAGGGTCATGTGACACTGAAGACTGGAGTAATGATGATAAATTCAGCTTTGATCACAGGAATACATTACACTTTACTAAATATTCACATAGAGAACCGTCACAACACAACTGTCACAATATTACAGCTTTTTTGTATTTTTAATAACATAAATGCAGCCTTGGTGAGCAGAAGAGACTTCTGTAAAAACATTAAAAAATCTTACCGTTCTCAAACTTTTGACCGGTATGTTTGTATATTAATCCTGGTGGGATTGAGCTATAAGGAAGTGCAAGTTTACTAATACTGTTCAATTTGAATAAATTAATTTGCTTTGCAAGTAATTTTGTGATTCTGCATTTCCTTTTGTAAGTTTTTTTTTTAATTGTGTAATATAGGTCTTACATTTAATTCATAATGGTCTTGAAAAGGTCTTAAAAAGTCTTAAATTTGACTTGGTGAAACCTGCAGATACCCTGTTAGTACACAAAGCTGATGTTACAATGTTTTAGAAACGTATTTGGTGATGTGAACATTACTATATAATAATTGTGAATTGTTTTGTGTTTGCAGTTTGACCACACACGCACACACATAAATGTGCACAAATACTCAACTAAAGTAAACTACAATAACAACGACCAAATGTGTACTGTGTGAGTTCTGCACAAGAGGAATAAAAGTAAAAAAAAAAAAAACAATTTCCAAATTAATGTTATCATTTCATGGGTAACACCTACGTTATGGGGACAAAATGTCCCCACAAAGATGGCAATATCCGAAATCCTCATCCTTGTGGGGACATTTTTAGGTCCCCATGAGGAAAACATCTTATAAATCAGACTAAGTGATGTTTTTTGAAAATGTAAAAATGCAGAATGTCTCCCTTGATGGGTAGGTTTAGGGGCAGTGTGTGTGTGTGTGTGTGTGATGGGTAGGTTTAGGGGCAGGGGCAGTGTGTGTGTGTGTGTGTGTGTGTGTGTGTGATGGGTAGGTTTAGGGGCAGAGGCAGTGTAGGGGGATAGAATATACGGTATGTACGGTATAAAAACCATTACGCCTATGGAAAGTCCCCATAAAACATGAAAACCCAACGTGTGTGTGTGTGTGTGTGGACACCAACTGGCAGCAGGAAGTGTGTCACTTTCAAAAATGCTTTAATTCACTGTCTAGCTTTAAAAACATACGAAATAATGTTTTATTCAAAATGTAAAAATGCAGAATGTTTTCTGTGATGGTAGGTTTAGGAGTAGGGGTAGTGTAGGGGGATAGAATGTACAGTTTGTACAGTATAAAAACCATTAAGTCTATGCAATGTCCTCTGCCTTTCCTTCCCCTCCCCCCCTCACTCTCACTTTTTCACTGTGTGTGTGTGTGTGTGTGTGTGTGTGTGTGTGTGTGTGTGTGTGTGTGTGTGTCTTTTCTCTCTTGATGGTGTTCATTTACCTCTTGAACCTGGATGAATTTAAAATGAATATACTATTTTTCAGATCAATATATTTATTTATTTAAAATAATTCATCTAAATACCACTCTCTGTATGCCCTCCCCTCGATGAACAGAAAATGGCAGCATTGTGTTAGTTTTGAAGCAGGATAAAAAAAAAACCTTGTCTCTCTCTCTCTCTCTCTCTCTCTCTCTCTCTCTCTCTCTCTCTCTCTCTCTCTCTCTCTCTCTCTCTCTCTCTCTCTCTCTCTCTCTCTCTCTCTCTCTCTCTGTGTGCATATGGGTGTGTGTGTGTGTGTGTGTGGAGGGGGATGGCTGGATATCCGTTGCCTGCAGCATACAACAGCATTCTGATGGTGTAAAGTTTAATTCATACATTTGTTGGCATAAATGTGGTGTATTCAGATTACTTTGATATAGTTATTTTACATTTAGCGGGTTTGACTTTATATTGTAGCAAATGATAACTTTACATTTGAAATTAAACTATGACATATCACTATTCAGACAGGACTAGTTTTCTAAATTATATTTGAGTTTCAATTCTCATCACCCAACATCTGTGATTTCAAATATATTCAAAATAATGTTTTCAGAGATTGAAGTAAAAAAAAATTCTCCCACCATTTAGATTTTATTTATTTTTGTTGTTAAAATCTTGTGAATCTTGTTCAATGTGCAGATTGCCTCTCTCTCAGTCCTTCCCCTCCCCCCTCCCCCCTCACTCTCAGGCTCAGCCTGGGTGTGTGTGTGTGGGGGGTCCCTCTCTCACCCTGTGAGTTTGTGTGTGTGCCTTTCTCTCTTGATGATGATAATTTACCCCTTGCATATCAGAGACTATCACAAATAACTATCACTTGTGAATAAGTAAAAAAAGAACTATACAAATACCTTGAATTAAATACTGGCCTTCTGGACTTATAACATTTTGAGCAGGAAAATATAACTTTTGACATATTTGAAAGTGATCTATTTCATCCTATGACATTAAAAATCATCTACATTTAAATGACATTATGGGTGTGGCTTGTGGTGATAGTGGCACCAGCTGCTGCAGTAAATGTGACATATTCGAGCGATTAAAAAAAATTATCCTGTTTAAATGCATATTGCCTGCCATGCACAGTTAAGCTGATGCCACCGGGGTGGCGGTGCAACCGGCTTGGGCCCGTCATCGCTGCTCGCAGCTTTAATTATTATTATTCTTCTTCTTCTTCTTCTTCTTCTCCCGAATGAATCGCTTTTTTGGGGGCCTAAACACGCTCGAAAACTCACAAAACTTTCAAAACTCGTCCAAATGGGCGAAAATTTACGTCTGTTATGGTATTCAGAATTAGGCGTGGCAAAATGGCTCGACAGCGCCACCTAACGTAGTGCCCCTCCCGCTACGTTTCACGTAGAGCTATGAAATTCGGTATACACATGTAACAGCCCAATACCTACAAAAAAGTCTCTACGTGCAAAATCTGAAAACCAACAGGAAGTCAGATATTTTTTAGTTTTTGTTGCAAAATGTGCCATTTCCAGACGTTGTACTTTAACGAACTCCTCCTAGAGATTTAATCAGATCAACATCATATTTGGTCAGTCTAATTTAAAGGCCTTTGCGACGTTAAATTGCGAAGATCTTGAGTTTTCCCTGAAGGGCGTGTCCGTGGCGGCCTCGCAAAATCTGATGTTTCGCCATGAAAAAGGAAGTTGTTGTAACTCGGACATACAATGTCTGATCTGCCACAAACTTCACATGTTTTATTAGAGTCCTTGCCTGAAGACATCAATATGCCAATATTCAGTGACAGTCATAGCGCCACCTGTGGGCAACAGGAAATGGCATGTTTTACGCTGTGATTAACTCCTCATTGAGATGTAACCAGATCAAGATCATATTTGGTCAGTCTAATCTAAAGGCCTTGGTGATGTTATATTGTGAAGATCTTGAGTTTTCCCTGAAGGGTGTGTCCGTGGCGGCCTTTCAAAGTCTGATGATTCGCCATGACACAGGAAGCTGTTGTAAGTCAGGCATACAATGTCCGATCTGCCCCAAACTTCACATGTTTGATAAGAGTCCTGGCCTGAAGACATCTACATATAAGTTTCAGAATTAGGCGTGGCTAAATGGCTCAATAGCGCCACCTACAACATTTCAACTAAGTGCCCCTCCCGCTACGTTTCACGTACAGGTATGAAATTCGGTAGACACATGTAACAGCCCAATACCTACAAAAAAGTCTCTTGGTACGAAATCTGAAAACCAACAGGAAGTGAGATATTTTGATTTTTCTTTACTAAATTGTTGCAAATTTTCCCATTTCCAGATGTTGTACTTTAATCAACTCCGCATAGAGATTTTATCAGATCAACATCATATTTGGTCAGTCTAATCTAAAGGCCTTTGCGACGTTAAATTGCGAAGATCTTGAGTTTTCACTGAAGGGCGTGTCCGTGGCGGCCTTGCAAAATCTGATGTTTTGCCATGAAACAGGAAGTTGTTGTAAGTCAGGCATACAATGTCCAACCTGCCACAAACTTCATATGTTTGATAAGAGTCCTGGCCTGAAGACATCTGCATATGAGTTTCAGAATTAGGCGTGGCAAAATGGCTCCATAGCGCCACCTACAACATTTCAACTAAGTGCCCCTCCCGTAATGTTTCACGTACAGGTATGAAATTTGGTAGACACATGTAACAGCCCAATACCTACAAAAAAGTCTCCTGGTACGAAATCTGAAAACCAACAGGAAGTGAGATATTTTGATTTTTCTTTACTAAATTGTTGCAAATTTTCCCATTTCCAGATGTTGTACTTTAATCAACTCCGCATAGAGATTTTATCAGATCAACATCATATTTGGTCAGTCTAATCTAAAGGCCTTTGCAACGTTAAATTGCGAAGATCTTGAGTTTTCACTGAAGGGCGTGTCCGTGGCGGCCTCAGAAATGTAGTTGTTTCGCCATGAAACAGGACATTGTTGTAACTCGGACATACAATGTCTGATCTGCCCCAAACTTCACATGTTTTATTAGAGTCCTTGCCTGAAAACATCAACATGCCAATATTCAGTGACAGTCATAGCGCCACCTGTGGGCAACAGGAAATGGCATGTTTTACGCTGTGATTAACTCCTCATTGAGATTTAATCAGATCAACATCATATTTGGTCAGTCTAATCTAAAGGCCTTGGTGATGTTATATTGTGAAGATCTTGAGTTTTCCCTGAAGGGCGTGTCCGTGGCGGCCTGACAAAGTCTGATGTTTCGCCATGACACAGGAAGCTGTTGTAAGTCAGGCATACAATGTCCGAACTGCCCCAAACTTCACATGTTTGATAAGAGTCCTGACCTAAACACATCTACATGCCAATATTCAGTTAGTCATAGCGCCTCCTGCTGGCAACAGGAAATGGCATGCTTTATACTATAATTCATTCCCAGAAACACTTTTAAATATGCCATGAAATCCCAAACATGCTAGTAACACAATAAATCTTGCAACACGTGGATACGTGCTACTGTATGTGATTTACACCATTAAACAGGAAGTTGTTGTAACTCAGGTATACAATGTCCGATCTGCCTCAAACTTCACGTTTGATAAAAGTCCTGACCTGAAGACTCTACATGGCAATATTCAGTTATAGTCGAAGCGCGACCTGCTGGCAGAAGGAAGTGTGGCACATTGAAGTGAGTTTGCCATATTTCTCCTATATTGACCCGCTTAAATGCTTGTCGCCCACTATTCACTGTTTTCCTGAGGCCACCGGGTGGCGGTGCATGTGCGAGGGCCCTTTCATCGCTGCTAGCAGCTTTAATTATTAGGGCCCGAGCACCGATGGTGTGAGGACCCTATTGTATTTCGAAAGTTTATTATTATTATTATTATTATTATTATTATTATTCTTCTCCCAAATGAATCGCTTTTTTGGGGGCCTAAACATGCTCGAAAACTCACAAAACTTTCAAAACTCGTCCAAATTGGCGAAAATTTACGTCTGTTATGGTATTCAGAATTAGGCGTGGCAAAATGGCTCGACAGCGCCACCTAACGTAGTGCCCCTCCCGCTACGTTTCACGTAGAGCTATGAAATTCGGAATACACATGTAACAGCCCAATACCTACAAAAAAGTCTCTACGTGCAAAATCTGAAAACCAACAGGAAGTCAGATATTTTTAATTTTTTGTTGCAAAATGTGCCATTTCCAGACGTTGTACTTTAACGAACTCCTCCTAGAGATTTAATCAGATCAACATCATATTTGGTCAGTCTAATTTAAAGGCCTTTGCAACGTTAAATTGCGAAGATCTTGAGTTTTCCCTGAAGGGCGTGTCCGTGGCGGTCTCGCCAAATCTGATGTTTCGCCATGAAAAAGGAAGTTGTTGTAACTCGGACATACAATGTCTGATCTGCCACAAACTTCACATGTTTTATTAGAGTCCTTGCCTGAAAACATCAACATGCCAATATTCAGTGACAGTCATAGCGCCACCTGTGGGCAACAGGAAATGGCATGTTTTACGCTGTGATTACCTCCTCATTGAGATGTAACCAGATCAACATAATATTTGGTCAGTCTAATCTAAAGGCCTTTGTGATGTTATATTGTGAAGATCTTGAGTTTTCCCTGAAGGGCGTGTCCGTGGTGGCCTGACAAAGTCTGATGTTTCGCCATGACACAGGAAGCTGTTGTAAGTCAGGCATACAATGTCCAACCTGCCACAAACTTCATATGTTTGATAAGAGTCCTGGCCTGAAGACATCTACATGAGTTTCAGAATTAGGCGTGACAAAATGGCTCCATAGCGCCACCTACAACATTTCAACTAAGTGCCCCTCCCGCTACGTTTCACGTACAGGTATGAAATTTGGTAGACATATGTAACAGCCCAATACCTACAAAAAAGTCTCTTGGTACGAAATCTGAAAACCAACAGGAAGTGAGATATTTTGATTTTTCTTTACTAAATTGTTGTAAATTTTCCCATTTCCAGATGTTCTACTTTAATCAACTCCGCGTAGAGATTTAATCAGATCAACATCATATTTGGTCAGTCTAATCTAAAGGCCTTGGTAATGTTATATTGTGAAGATCTTGAGTTTTCACTGAAGGGCGTGTCCGTGGCGGCCTCGCAAAATCTGATGTTTTGCCATGAAACAGGAAGTTGTTGTAAGTCAGACATACAATGTCCAACCTGCCACAAACTTCATATGTTTGATAAGAGTCCTGGCCTGAAGACATCTGCATATGAGTTTCAGAATTAGGCGTGGCAAAATGGCTCCATAGCGCCACCTACAACATTTCAACTAAGTGTCCCTCCCACTACGTTTCACGTACAGGTATGAAATTCGGTATACACATGTAACAGCCCAATACCTACAAAAAAGTCTCCTGGTACATAATCTGAAAACCAACAGGAAGTGAGATGTTTTGATTTTTCTTTACTAAATAGTTGCAAATTTTCCCATTTCCAGATGTTGTACTTTAATCAACTCCGCATAGAGATTTTATCAGATCAACATCATATTTGGTCAGTCTAATCTAAAGCCCTTTGCAACGTTAAATTGCGACGATCTTCAGTTTTCACTGAAGGGCGTGTCCGTGGCGGCCTCAGAAATTTCGTTGTTTTGCCATGAAACAGGACATTATTGTAACTCGGACATACAATGTCTGATCTGCCCCAAACTTCACATATTTTATTAGAGTCCTTGCCAGAAGACATCAACATGCCAATATTCAGTGACAGTCATAGCACCACCTGTGGGCAACAGGAAATGGCATGTTTAACACTGTGATTAACTCCTCATTGAGATGTAACCAAATCAACATCCTATTTGGTCAGTCTAATCTAAAGGCCTTGGTGATGTTATATTGTGAAGATCTTGAGTTTTCCCTGAAGGGCGTGTCCGTGGTGGCCTGACAAATTATGATGTTTCGCCATGACACAGAAAGCTGTAGTAAGTCAGGCATACAATGTCCGATCTGCCCCAAACTTCACATGTTTGATAAGAGTCCTGACCTAAACCCATCTACATGCCAATATTCAGTTAGTCATAGGGCCACCTGCTGGCAACAGGAAATGAGATGCTTTATACTATAATTCACTCCCAGAAAAACGTTTAAATATGCCATGAAATCCCAAACATGCTAGAAACATAATAAGTCTTGCAACACGTGGATACTTGTTACTGTATGTGATTTACGCCATTAAACAGGAAGTTGTTGTAACTCAGGTATACAATGTCCGATCTGCCTCAAACTTCACATGTTTGATAATAGTCCTGACCTGAAGACTATACATGGCAATATTCAGTTATAGTCGAAGCGCCACCTGCTGGCAGATGGAAGTGTGGCACATTGAAGTGAGTTTGCCATATTTCTCCTATATTTACCCGCTTAAATGCATGTCGCCCACTATTCACTGTTTTCCTGAGGCCACCGGGTGGCGGTGCATGTGCGAGGGCCCTTTCATCGCTGCTAGCAGCTTTAATTAGGGCCCGAGCACCGATGGTGTGAGGACCCTATTGGATTTCGAAAGTTTATTATTATTATTAGGGCCCGAGCACCGATGGTGTGAGGACCCTATTGGATTTCGAAAGTTTTTTATTATTATTAGGGCCCGAGCACCGATGGTGTGAGGACCCTATTGGATTTCGAAAGTTTATTATTATTATTATTCTTCTTCTTCTTCTCCCGAATGAATCGCTTTTTTGGGGGCCTAAACATGCTCGAAAACTCACAAAACTTTCAAAACTCGTCCAAATTGGCGAAAATTTACGTCTGTTATGGTATTCAGAATTAGGCGTGGCAAAATGGCTCGACAGCGCCACCTAACGTAGTGCCCCTCCCGCTACGTTTCACGTACAGCTATGAAATTTGGTATACACATGTAACAGCCCAATACCTACAAAAAAGTCTCTACGTGCAAAATCTGAAAACCAACAGGAAGTCAGATATTTTTAATTTTTTGTTGCAAAATGTGCCATTTCCAGACGTTGTACTTTAACGAACTCCTCCTAGAGATTTAATCAGATCAACATCATATTTGGTCAGTCTAATCTAAAGGCCTTTGCGACGTTAAATTGCGAAGATCTTGAGTTTTCCCTGACGGGCGTGTCCGTGGCGGCCTCGCAAAATCTGATGTTTCGCCATGAAAAAGGAAGTTGTTGTAACTCGGACATACAATGTCCGATCTGCCCCAAACTTCACATGTTTTATTAGAGTCTTTGCCTGAAGACATCAACATGCCAATATTTAGTGACAGTCATAGCGCCACCTGTGGGCAACAGGAAATGTCATGTTTTACGCTGTGATTAACTCCTCATTGAGATGTAACCAGATCAACATCATATTTGGTCAGTCTAATCTAAAGGCCTTGGTGATGTTATATTGCGAAGATCTTGAGTTTTCCCTGAAGGGCGTGTCCGTGGCGGCCTGACAAAGTCTGATGTTTCGCCATGACACAGGAAGCTGTTGTAAGTCAGGCATACAATGTCCAACCTGCCACAAACTTCATATGTTTGATAAGAGTCCTGGCCTGAAGACATCTACATGAGTTTCAGAATTAGGCGTGGCAAAATGGCTCCATAGCGCCACCTACAACATTTCAACTAAGTGCCCCTCCCGCTACGTTTCACGTACAGGTATGAAATTTGGTGGACATATGTAACAGCCCAATACCTACAAAAAAGTCTCTTGGTACGAAATCTGAAAACCAACAGGAAGTGAGATATTTTGATTTTTCTTTACAAAATTGTTGTAAATTTTCCCATTTCCAGATGTTCTACTTTAATCAATTCCGCGTAGAGATTTAATCAGATCAACATCATATTTGGTCAGTCTAATCTAAAGGCCTTGGTAATGTTATATTGTGAAGATCTTGAGTTTTCCTTGAAGGGCGTGTCCGTGGCGGCCTCGCAAAATCTGATGTTTTGCCATGAAACAGGAAGTTGTTGTAAGTCAGACATACAGTGTCCAACCTGCCACAAACTTCATATGTTTGATAAGAGTCCTGGCCTGAAGACATCTGCATATGAGTTTCAGAATTAGGCGTGGCAAAATGGCTCCATAGCGCCACCTACAACATTTCAACTAAGTGCCCCTCCCGCTACGTTTCACGTACAGGTATGAAATTCGGTATACACATGTAACAGCCCGATACCTACAAAAAAGTCTCCTGGTACATAATCTGAAAACCAACAGGAAGTGAGATGTTTTGATTTTTCTTTACTAAATAGTTGCAAATTTTCCCATTTCCAGATGTTGTACTTTAATCAACTCCGCATAGAGATTTTATCAGATCAACATCATATTTGGTCAGTCTAATCTAAAGCCCTTTGCAAGGTTAAATTGCGACGATCTTCAGTTTTCACTGAAGGACGTGTCCGTGGCGGCCTCAGAAATTTTGTTGTTTTGCCATGAAAGAGGACATTGTTTTAACTCGGACATACAATGTCTGATCTGCCCCAAACTTCACATGTTTTATTAGAGTCCTTGCCTGAAGACATCAACATGCCAATATTCAGTGACAGTCATAGCACCACCTGTGGGCAACAGGAAATGGCATGTTTAACACTGTGATTAACTCCTCATTGAGATGTAACCAAATCAACATCCTATTTGGTCAGTCTAATCTAAAGGCCTTGGTGATGTTATATTGTGAAGATCTTGAGTTTTCCCTGAAGGGTGTGTCCGTGGTGGCCTGACAAATTATGATGTTTCGCCATGACACAGAAAGCTGTAGTAAGTCAGGCATACAATGTCCGATCTGCCCCAAACTTCACATGTTTGATAAGAGTCCTGACCTAAACCCATCTATATGCCAATATTCAGTTAGTCATAGGGCCACCTGCTGGCAACAGGAAATGCGATGCTTTATACTATAATTCACTCCCAGAAAAACGTTTAAATATGCCATGAAATCCCAAACATGCTAGAAACATAATAAGTCTTGCAACACGTGGATACTTGTTACTGTATGTGATTTACGCCATTAAACAGGAAGTTGTTGTAACTCAGGTATACAATGTCCGATCTGCCTCAAACTTCACATGTTTGATAATAGTCCTGACCTGAAGACTATACATGGCAATATTCAGTTATAGTCGAAGCGCCACCTGCTGGCAGATGGAAGTGTGGCACATTGAAGTGAGTTTGCCATATTTCTCCTATATTTACCCGCTTAAATGCATGTCGCCCACTATTCACTGTTTTCCTGAGGCCACCGGGTGGCGGTGCATGTGCGAGGGCCCTTTCATCGCTGCTAGCAGCTTTAATTCTTCTTCTTCTTCTTCTTCTTCTTCTCCCGAATGAATCGCTTTTTTGGGGGCCTAAACATGCTCGAAAACTCACAAAACTTTCAAAACTCGTCCAAATTGGCGAAAATTTACGTCTGTTATGGTATTCAGAATTAGGCGTGGCAAAATGGCTCGACAGCGCCACCTAACGTAGTGCCCCTCCCGCTACGTTTCAGGTACAGCTATGAAATTCGGTATACACATGTAACAGCCCAATACCTACAAAAAAGTCTCTACGTGCAAAATCTGAAAACCAACAGGAAGTCAGATATTTTTAATTTTTTGTTGCAAAATGTGGCATTTCGAGACGTTGTACTTTAACGAACTCCTCCTAGAGATTTAATCAGATCAACATCATATTTGGTCAGTCTAATCTAAAGGCCTTTGCGACGTTAAATTGCGAAGATCTTGAGTTTTCCCTGACGGGCGTGTCCGTGGCGGCCTCGCAAAATCTGATGTTTCGCCATGAAAAAGGAAGTTGTTGTAACTCGGACATACAATGTCTGATCTGCCCCAAACTTCACATGTTTTATTAGAGTCCTTGCCTGAAGACATCAATATGCCAATATTCAGTGACAGTCATAGCGCCACCTGTGGGCAACAGGAAATGGCATGTTTTACGCTGTGATTAACTCCTCATTGAGATGTAACCAGATCAACATCATATTTGGTCAGTCTAATCTAAAGGCCTTGGTGATGTTATATTGTGAAGATCTTGAGTTTTCCCTGAAGGGCATGTCCGTGGCGGCCTGACAAAGTCTGATGTTTCGCCATGACACAGGAAGCTGTTGTAAGTCAGGCATACAATGTCCGATCTGCCCCAAACTTCACATGTTTGATAAGAGTTCTGGCCTGAAGACATCTACATATAAGTTTCAGAATTAGGCGTGTCAAATGGCTCCATAGCGCCACCTACAACATTTCAACTAAGTGCCCCTCCCGCTACGTTTCACGTACAGGTATGAAATTCGGTAGACACATGTAACAGCCCAATACCTACAAAAAAGTCTCTTGGTACGAAATCTGAAAACCAACAGGAAGTGAGATATTTTGATGTTTCTTTACTAAATTGATGCAAATTTTTCCCATTTCCAGATGTTGTACTTTAATCAACTCCGCATAGAGATTTAATCAGATCAACATCATATTTGGTCAGTCTAATCTAAAGGCCTTTGCAACGTTAAATTTCGAAGATCTTGAGTTTTCACTGAAGGGCGTGTCCGTGGCGCCTCGCAAAATCTGATGTTTTGCCATAAAACAGGAAGTTGTTGTAAGTCAGGCATACAATGTCCAACCTGCCACAAACTTCACATGTTTTATAAGAGTCCTGGCCTGAAGACATCTACATATAAGTTTCAGAATTAGGCGTGGCAAAATGGTTCCATAGCGCCACCTACAACATTTCAACTAAGTGCCCCTCCCGCTACGTTTCTCGTACAGGTATGACATTCGGTAGACACATGTAACAGCCCAATACCTACAAAAAAGTCTCTTGGTACAAAATCTGAAAACCAACAGGAAGTGAGATATTTTGATTTTTCTTTACTAAATTGATGCAAATTTTCCCATATCCAGATGTTGTACTTTAATCAACTCCGCATAGAGATTTAATCAGATCAACATCATATTTGGTCAGTCTAATCTAAAGGCCTTTGCAACGTTAATTTGCGAAGATCTTGAGTTTTCACTGAAGGGTGTGTCCGTGGCGGCCTTGCAAAATCTGATGTTTTGCCATGAAACAGGAAGTTGTTGTAACTGGGACATACAAATGTCTGATCTGCCCCAAACTTCACATGTTTTATTAGAGTCCTTGCCTAAGACATCAACATGCCAATATTCAGTGACAGTCATAGCGCCACCTGTGGGCAACAGGAAATGGCATGTTTAACACTGTGATTAACTCCTCATTGAGATTTAATCAGATCAACATCCTATTTGGTCAGTCTAATCTAAAGGCCTTGGTGATGTTATATTGTGAAGATCTTGAGTTTTCCCTGAAGGGTGTGTCCGTGGTGGCCTGACAAAGTCTGATGTTTCGCCATGACACAGGAAGCTGTTGTAAGTCAGGCATACAATGTCCGAACTGCCCCAAACTTCACATGTTTGATAAGAGTCCTGACCTAAACCCATCTACATGCCAATATTCAGTTAGTCATTGCGCCACCTGTTGGCAACAGGAAATGGCATGCTTTATACTATAATTCACTCTGAGAAACACTTTTAAATATGCCATGAAATCCCAAACATGCTAGAAACACAATGAATCTTGCAACACGTGGATACGTGCTACTGTATGTGATTTACGGCATTAAACAGGAAGTTGTTGTAACTCAGCTATACAATGTCTGATCTGTCTCAAACTTCACATGTTTGATAATAGTCCTGACCTGAAGACTACATGGCAATATTCAGTTATAGTCGAAGCGCCACCTGCTGGCAGAAGGAAGTGTGGTACATTGAAGTGAGTTTGCCATATTTCTCCTATATTGACCCGCTTAAATGCATGTCGCCCACTATTCACTGTTTTCCTGAGGCCACCGGGTGGCGGTGCATGTGCGAGGGCCCTTTCATCGCTGCTAGCAGCTTTAATTATTCTTCTTCTTCTTCTTCTTCTTCTTCTTCTCCCGAATGAATCGCTTTTTTGGGGGCCTAAACACGCTCGAAAACTCACAAAACTTTCAAAACTCGTCCAAATTGGCGAAAATTTACGTCTGTTATGGTATTCAGAATTAGGCGTGGCAAAATGGCTCGACAGCGCCACCTAACGTAGTGCCCCTCCCGCTACGTTTCACGTACAACTATGAAATTCGGTATACACATGTAACAGCCCAATACCTACAAAAAAGTCTCTACGTGCAAAATCTGAAAACCAACAGGAAGTCAGATATTTTTAATTTTTTGTTGCAAAATGTGCCATTTCCAGACGTTGTACTTTAACGAACTCCTCCTAGAGATTTAATCAGATCAACATCATATTTGGTCAGCCTAATCTAAAGGCCTTTGCGACGTTAAATTGCGAAGATCTTGAGTTTTCCCTGAAGGGCGTGTCCGTGGCGGCCTCGCAAAATCTGATGTTTCGCCATGAAAAAGGAAGTTGTTGTAACTCGGACATACAATGTCCGATCTGCCCCAAACTTCACATGTTTTATTAGAGTCTTTGCCTGAAGACATCAACATGCCAATATTTAGTGACAGTCATAGCGCCACCTGTGGGCAACAGGAAATGGCATGTTTTACGCTGTGATTAACTCCTCATTGAGATGTAACCAGATCAACATCATATTTGGTCAGTCTAATCTAAAGGCCTTGGAGATGTTATATTGTGAAGATCTTGAGTTTTCCCTGAAGGGCGTGTCCGTGGCGGCCTGACAAAGTGTGATGTTTCGCCATGACAGAGGAAGCTGTTGTAAGTCAGGCATACAATGTCCAACCTGCCACAAACTTCATATGTTTGATAAGAGTCCTGGCCTGAAGACATCTACATGAGTTTCAGAATTAGGCGTGGCAAAATGGCTCCATAGCGCCACCTACAACATTTCAACTAAGTGCCCCTCCCGCTACGTTTCACGTACAGGTATGAAATTTGGTAGACATATGTAACAGCCCAATACCTACAAAAAAGTCTCTTGGTACGAAATCTGAAAACCAACAGGAAGTGAGATATTTTGATTTTTCTTTACTAAATTGTTGTAAATTTTCCCATTTCCAGATGTTCTACTTTAATCAACTCCGCGTAGAGATTTAATCAGATCAACATCATATTTGGTCAGTCTAATCTAAAGGCCTTGGTAATGTTATATTGTGAAGATCTTGAGTTTTCCCTGAAGGGCGTGTCCGTGGCGGCCTCGCAAAATCTGATGTTTTGCCATGAAACAGGAAGTTGTTGTAAGTCAGACATACAATGTCCAACCTGCCACAAACTTCATATGTTTGATAAGAGTCCTGGCCTGAAGACATCTGCATATGAGTTTCAGAATTAGGCGTGGCAAAATGGCTCCATAGCGCCACCTACAACATTTCAACTAAGTGCCCCTCCCGCTACGTTTCACGTACAGGTATGAAATTCGGTAGACATATGTAACAGCCCAATATCTACAAAAAAGTCTCCTGGTACATAATCTGAAAACCAACAGGAAGTGAGATGTTTTGATTTTTCTTTACTAAATAGTTGCAAATTTTCCCATTTCCAAATGTTGTACTTGAATCAACTCCGCATAGAGATTTTATCAGATCAACATCATATTTGGTCAGTCTAATCTAAAGCCCTTTGCAACGTTAAATTGCGACGATCTTCAGTTTTCACTGAAGGGCGTGTCCGTTGCGGCCTCAGAAATTTCGTTGTTTTGCCATGAAACAGGACATTGTTGTAACTCGGACATACAATGTCTGATCTGCCCCAAACTTCACATGTTTTATTAGAGTCCTTGCCTGAAGACATCAACATGCCAATATTCAGTGACAGTCATAGCGCCACCTGTGGGCAACAGGAAATGGCATGTTTAACACTGTGATTAACTCCTCATTGAGATGTAACAAAATCAACATCCTATTTGGTCAGTCTAATCTAAAGGCCTTGGTGATGTTATATTGTGAAGATCTTGAGTTTTCCCTGAAGGGCGTGTCCGTGGTGGCCTGACAAATTATGATGTTTCGCCATGACACAGAAAGCTGTAGTAAGTCAGGCTACAATGTCCGATCTGCCCCAAACTTCACATGTTTGATAAGAGTCCTGACCTAAACCCATCTACATGCCAATATTCAGTTAGTCATAGGGCCACCTGCTGGCAAAAGGAAATGAGATGCTTTATACTATAATTCACTCCCAGAAAAACGTTTAAATATGCCATGAAATCCCAAACATGCTAGAAACATAATAAGTCTTGCAACACGTGGATACTTGTTACTGTATGTGATTTACGCCATTAAACAGGAAGTTGTTGTAACTCATGTATACAATGTCCGATCTGCCTCAAACTTCACATGTTTGATAATAGTCCTGACCTGAAGACTATACATGGCAATATTCAGTTATAGTCGAAGCGCCACCTGCTGGCAGATGGAAGTGTGGCACATTGAAGTGAGTTTGCCATATTTCTCCTATATTTACCCGCTTAAATGCATGTCGCCCACTATTCACTGTTTTCCTGAGGCCACCGGGTGGCGGTGCATGTGCGAGGACCCTTTCATCGCTGCTAGCAGCTTTAATTATTAGGGCCCGAGCACCGATGGTGTGAGGACCCTATTGGATTTCGAAAGTTTATTATTAGGGCCCGAGCACCGATGGTGTGAGGACCCTATTGGATTTCGAAAGTTTATTATTAGGGCCCGAGCACCGATGGTGTGAGGACCCTATTGGATTTCGAAAGTTTATTAGGGCCCGAGCACCGATGGTGTGAGGACCCTATTGGATTTCGAAAGTTTATTAGGGCCCAAGCCCTGAAAGGGCGCAGAGCCCTATTGTTCTTCCTCTGTTTCTTATTAGGGCCCAAGCCCTGAAAGGGCGCAGAGCCCTATTGTTCTTCCTCTGTTTCTTATTAGGGCCCAAGCCCTGAAAGGGCGCAGAGCCCTATTGTTCTTCCTCTGTTTCTTATTAGGGCTCAAGCCTGAAAGGGCGCAGAGCCCTATTGTTTTCCTTAGGATTATTATTATTATTTTTTTTTTTTTTTTTATCGACTAAATGGGCACTTTTGGGGCCGTTACCATGCTCAAAAACTCTTGAAACTTTGCAGATACGTCAGAATCTGCGGCCATCAGGGCCGGGCTGAAGCTGATACCCGGGCGTGGCAGGGGGGCTCAACAGCGCCCCCTATTAAAATTTGGTCTATATATCAAACACACTTGCACGTATATGTATGAAACTCGGTACACATATAGATCTCATCAGGCTGAACTACTTTCGTGCTCTAAGTTATGCGTCAGCCCAACAGGAAGTGAGCTATTATGGGTTGTTCGGAAAACGCATGCTCTGGAATTTAATATACTCCTCCGAGGCCATTGTTTCGATCGGCACCAAACTCGGTCAGCATTAAGACAAGATATTCAGGATGCTAAATTGCGAGCGGATTTTTGATATCTCAATCGGTTTGGCCGTGGCGAAGCAACGAATTTATGGCGAGAAAAGGTAAACAGGAAGTGTGTTATAACTTGTGCAAACATTGACTGATTTGAATGAAACTTCAGCTGTGTGTTTGTTGTAGGAAGCCGATCGCAAGGATATGACGTTTGTGAGTCAAAGTTATAGCGCCACCAACTGGCAGCAGGAAGTGTGTCACTTTTTAAAAAAAACCTTTAAATCACTCTTATTTTGACCCGATTGACTTCAAACTTCATCAGTATAATGTGAAAACATGGCAGATATAGACATATGAATGGATTTCTGAAATTTCCAATACTGTTGCCATGGCAACGTGTCAAAGTTTAATAATGTCTTTGGCTGTTTTTGAGACTCTTAGCATGTTTGAAATTGCATGAAACTTAACACACACATCAGAGATGTTAGTCAGTACACATGGGCAAAGCCTCAGAAACGGGTGGGGATGAGGGGCTCTATAGCGCCACCTTTTGACAAAAGTGGGGGGGTTAGTTTTATCTTCAGTCACCAAACTCGGTACATATATTGTTCTCTCGAGCCGGACAACTTTCTAATTTACAGTCATTAGCTCCGACCAACAGGAAGTCAGATATTTTGGTTTGAAGGTGACAATTTATATAATTCAGGGTCTGAGTTTTTACGTTCTCCTCGTAGGCGATTTATTCAATTTCCACCAAACTCGGTCAACATGAAACAAAGATACGGAAGATGCTAAAATGCGAACGAATATTGGATATCTCAAACGGTGTTGCCATGGCGAGGGATTAAATAAGGACAAAAAAGGGGAACAGAAATTGTCTAATATCTTGTAAAATCATATTTTGATTTCAATTAAATTAAGATTGTATGTTTGGTAATTGAATTTAGATTAATTTAAAATTACTATAATATTTTCAGAAGAATATATATATTTTTTATAAAAATTTCTTTGAATAGTCTAATGTGCCTGCATGTGTGTGCTGCCCTTCCCTCAATGAACACAAGATGGCAGCATTGTGTTAGTTTTGAAGCAGGATAAAAAAACCTTGTTTCTCTCTCTCTCTCTCTCTCTCTCTCTCTCTCTCTCTCTCTCTCTCTCTCTCTCTCTCTCTCTCTATCTCTCTCTCTCTCTCTCTCTCTCTGTGTGTGTGTGTGTGTGTGTGTGTGTGTGTGTGTGTGTGTGTGTGTGTGTGTGTGTGTGTGTGTGTGTTTCTGAGGACATACATTTGTAGACATTTCATGTGTCCCCATACATATATTGTTCTCTTCGAGCCGGACAACTTTCTAATTTACAGTCATTAGCTCCGACCGACAGGAAGTCAGATATTTTGGTTTGAAGGTGAATTTTTGTGTAATTCAGGGTCTGAGTTTTTACGTTCTCCTCGTAGGCGATTTATTCAATCTCCACCAAACTCGGTCAACATGAAACAAAGATACGGAAGATGCTAAAATGTGAACGTGTGTGTGTGTGTGTGTGTGTGTGTGTGTCTGTGTGTGTGTGTGTGTGTCTGTGTGTGTGTGTGTGTGTGTGTGTGTGTGTGTGTGTGTGTGTGTGTGTGTGTGTGTGTGTGTGTGTGTGTGTGCGTGCGTGTGTGTGTGTGTGTGTGTGTGGTACTGCGCCCCTCATGAATATTCGCTCCCGTTTATCGTAATGTCAGATTTTGTCAGACCACTGTGTACAAGTGCGTTTATTCAGTATAGAAACAGCACCTGAGAAAATATCTGTGATTTGGACCTGTTTGCAGCAACTATTAAAAGAAAGGTAAGTTAATCTGCAGTTTAATCGCTTGTGGCTAAGTTTGGCTTGTTTGTGCGTGTTTTATAAGCTCTTTTCTGCTCGTTTTGCAGTAAGAAAGCGCCTGATGCTAACGGCGCTAGCATAGTCATTCTGATCCCAGACTGTCAGGAGAGAATCAGAGATGCTTGTAAGATTTAATTTGTTTTAGATTCCAATATAATTGTTAATAACTTATTTTGAGCACATAAATCAGTCTAGCCATCGTAACAATGCATTGTCATGACTACAGTCTGTGAAGGGGATACAGTATCCTGACATGCTACTGTTAAATATTACTGCAGTTTAACGTTAGCTTGGTTTAAAGTTATTATTATTATTATTATTATTATTATTATATTATTATTAAGAAACAAAGCGATCAAGATATGCTTTTATTCCTCCTGAATGTAATAAAATATACTCTGTACCAATAGAACTGTAAGTATTAATGTTTATTATGAAAACAATCTTGCTGAAGAATGTCAAATTAAATGCAATGCTCATAATTATTGGTGTTTTTCTCTATGACAGCAGACACATCAGATAATGGCTGAAATGAGAAAGCTCAAGCCACTGGAGGAGGCCGTAAAGTTTTCACTTCAGAGGAAAGAATGGTCTGATAGAGCTAAGTTTAAGTGAAAGAGCTACGGCTAACTTATCATAAAATTTTCCACCCTGTTGATTCCGCCCTGTTAGATCTATAAACCTAACAGGGTGGACATTCTAATAGAATAAATCGTATTTAGTGTATATTGCAAATTCTATAAACACATATATGCATATATAAATATTATAAAACCATGTTATAGGTGCAGTGCCACACATTACTGATGGCAAATCATGCAGGACAGTGAGGGAAAACTCCTCCACTGTTATGGTCTTCCACCCTGTTAGGCGAGTCATTTTTAAATAATAATTTGACTGCAACGTTAAATGTTTTGCATACTTATGTTTTATTTTGGGAGGTGAGGATCATTAACAGCATATACAATATATGTTTTTGAACACATTTTTTTATTATTTACCATCCTGTTGGCAAAAATGGGTACAAAAAGTACCTGTTCTTAATAATCAAGACATTCTATTCATCAATAATAGTTTTGTTATTGTTTCAAGAATTTAAAAAAATACCATGATGGCATAAGGGACATATACTATCCAAGAAAAACTTGTTATTGTTTAACATTAACATTTTGTGATAACTATGTATATGTCGCTAAAAGGTGGAACATCTTCACGGCCCGTGTCTGAACAATGAATCTACCCATAATTATTATTTTTTTAGTCCCTGAGCTTGACCAATATGTATTCCGACTAGTTAAACATGTCACCATTTTGGTAGAATGCTAAAAACATGAAAATCATGTACTTTTTTTTCAAACATTTATGAAGCCAAAATGTTACCGCATACCAGGAATGACCCAGCTATAGTTTCTAACTGTGTTGCTATTTGATTAGAAAAAAGAAAGACAAAAGTGAACATTGGCCTGCATGGTAGCCTAATGAGGTGCCGTCAATGGTCTTCCTTTGTAAATAAACACTTATTGTAACAAATGATAT
Organism: Gobio occitaniae; assembly: GCA_033150135.1. NCBI lineage: Eukaryota > Metazoa > Chordata > Actinopteri > Cypriniformes > Gobionidae > Gobio > Gobio occitaniae. Next base: position 34,416 of record JARQWZ010007167.1, read on the forward strand.
AGTTAAACAATTACAAGAACTATATGTTAGATCTAAGGCTGAGAACAAGTTAGAAAGAGCTTTAAAATACGGACCTTCTTGAATTATTGAATAAACAATCCCCCCATAACCACGCCCCCAACAAAGCCCCGCCCCCTCTGGTGAGTACCGGCACTTTATTTTTTCCACTTCAAGCACTGGCGTTGGTAATGGTACTCCTGGTTCACTGGAATGGGGTTCAATTCCCTACTGTGTCCTTGTTATTTTGTACCAACTACATAGAATGTAATAGTTTAATTACATTTAAACTAACTACAAATTATATATACAAGTGTTCCCACAAATAAAGTATAAATCATGTAAATTACTACATGTAATATATGGTATTCTGAACTCATTATGATTTGACCTTTGACATCATCTGACATGAAATTAATTTAAATGTAATTGATCTCATAGATGTGGTCCTATATGTGATCCTATGACATTACAATTCATCTATATTTAAATTACATCATGGGTGTGGCTTATGGTCATATTGGCACCAGCTGCTGCAGTAAATGTGGCATATTCGAGTGATTTTTAAAATATTCTCCTGTTTAAATG
>JARQWZ010007167.1:40000-41238 GCA_033150135.1 Gobio occitaniae
AGGATGCTAAATTGCGAGCGGATTTTTGATATCTCAAATGGTTTGGCCGTGGCGAAGCAACGAATTTATGGCGAGAAAAGGGAAACAGGAAGTGTGTAATAACGTCTGCAAACATTGACTGATTTGGATGAAACTTCAGCTGTGTGTTCGTTGTAAGAGGCCGATCACATGGATATGACTTTTGTGAGTCAAAGTTATAGCGCCACCAACTGGCAGCAGGAAGTGTGTCACTTTCAAAAATGCTTTGAATCACCATCTTATTTTCACCAGATTTATTTCAAACTTCATCAGTATAATGTGAAAACATGACAGATAGAGACGTATGAAATAGATTCCTGAAATTTTAAATTTTGTTGCCATGGCAACGTGTCAAAGTTTAATAATCTTTTGGCTGTTTTGAGGCTCTTAGCATGCTTGAAATTGCTTGAAACTGCTTGAAACTCAACACACACATCAGAGATGTCAGTCAGTACACATTGGCAAAGCCTCAGAAACGGGCGGGGATGAGGGGCTCTCTAGCGCCACCTTTTGACAAAAGTGGGGGGGTTAGTTTTATCTTCAGTCACCAAACTCGGTACATATATTGTTCTCTTCGAGCCGGACAACTTTCGAATTTACAGTCATTAGCTCCGACCAACAGGAAGTCAGATATTTTGGTTTGAACGTGAATATTGGTATAATTCAAGCTCTGAGTTTTTACGTTCTCCTCGTAGGCGATTTATTCAATCTCCACCAAACTCGGTCAACATGAAACAAAGATACGGAAGATGCTGAAATGCGAACGGATATTGGATATCTCAAACGGTGTTGCCATGCCGAGGGATTAAATAAGGACAAAAAAGGGGAACAGAAATTCTCTCATATCTTGTAAAATCATATTTTGATTTCAATTAAATTAAGATTGAATGTTTGGCAATTGAACTTAGATTAATTTTAAAAGACTATATTATTTTTAAGATGAATATATATATATATTTTATAAATATTTCTTTGTATAATGTATTGTGCCTGTTTGTGCTGCCCTCCCCTCAATGAACACAAGATGGCAGCATTGTGTTAGTTTTGAAACAGGATAAAAAAAAAAACATTCCATCTCTTCAGGATTTGTGTGTGTGTGTGTGTGTGTGTGTACATGTTTTTTCTAGCCTGGTGGGGACTTGAACCTGACTGTAGACAGACTCATGGGGACTCGTGTCACCGTGGGGACCTAAATTGAGGTCCCCACGGGCACAAAAGCT
>JARQWZ010007168.1:2500-15000 GCA_033150135.1 Gobio occitaniae
ACATACCAACAGACACTCAAAAACACATCAACACACACCAACAGACACTCTCACACACACTCTCTCACACACACACACACACACACACACACACACACACACACACACACACCAACAGACACTCACACATCAACACACACACATAAACACACACACACATCAACACACACACAGACACTCACACACACATCAACACACACCAACAGACACACACACCAACACACACACACACACACACACACACCAACACACACACACACACCAACACACACACACACAAACACACACAAACACACACAAACACAAACACACACATAAACACACACATCAAAACACGCACGCACACACAAACACACGCCAACACACACACACACACACACACACACACCAACAGACACTCAAAAACACATCAACACACACCAACAGACACTCTCAAACACACACACACCAACACACACACACACACCAACACACACACCAACACACACACCAACACACACACACACACACATCAAAACAAGCACGCACGCACACACAAACACAAACACACGCCAACACACACACACACACACACACACTCCAACCATTCCTTTGCAATAATCACCTTTTCAAATGTATGTTTGGCTTCTGTCCAAACACACATGGTGTATTTCTTTTCTTTTGAACTGTATTCACAAACACAAGTTCTTACAAATCTTGCTTTTGTTTTTAGCGTGAATTGTTCAACATCTCTCTGCCAATTACTTTCAATCTTCTACAGAAATGGAGCTCATGAAAGAAGAGCTTTAGGTTTTGAATAACTGTGTGTATATGAAATATACAAAAATATAATATTATGGCAAAGGTGTTTGCATGTTTGCTTTTGAGATGTGTTTGTGATATTTTGAATGCAGTGCTTCATTTTGCAAGAGATGTGAAGCATTTTGTTTGTGCAATTCTTGAATTTGTGTGTAAAGTTTTGAAAATGTGTGTAAGAAAACTGAAACACTGAGAATTAATTTACAAAGTCTGATGTTTGTTCATAAATTAAATGATGAAACAGTAAATCATTGCATTTTCCTGTTTAAATCCGTTATTAGAAATGTCTCTGCTGTTACAGTTTTTTACAATCACTTCGTTACTATTTTCAGAACCTTGATGCCATTTTTCACAACTCTAGACACAAAACTCAAAACGGTTATCACTTGTAACACAGGCTATCTAATGTTCAAAACATTACATTGTGCATTCACATCTTTAAAGAAATCTTGCACTTGCACAATCATTGGTTCAAAAAACAAATTTACTGTGAAATACCATTGAAACATAACTAGATCACCCACATAGAAGCAACTGATAGTTTCACTGTGTTATTGTTCGTACAATCATTAAATATTGTAGAACAAAATAAGTGATACAGGTTTCATTATGGTACTACATGTACAGTAAATCTCTGTAAAAGTACTGCAGTAGTAGAGAGAATACTACAGACACAGTGGAATCATTGAACAAAGTTTTTAATATATTGATGCAAAACTACAGTACAATCACAACATAGGTTTATTTATAAAACTAATCAAAAATAATTATCTATGAAATAGAAAAGAAAGTACTGTAAAACATCAAATGTAGTGTTCTTGCTTGCTTGTACTAGAAACAAAACATGAGTGATTACTGTACTTCTGCATTGTCATCAACTCTGTGTTGTGGATTTGGCCACAGGTTCTCATCTACATCACAATGGATGTTTTCATTAGCCAAACATCTTGGGAAAAACCTTCGGGCATGGCGAATCCAGGCCTGACACTTGTCTGCTGTAATGTCATTGCAGGCTTCATCCATGGCCTGGAGAAGAGTGACTTGTTCATGAGGGTGCCTATCATGAACCTTCCATCTCCATGCGGAGAACAATTCCTCAATCGGGTTAAGGAAGGGAGAGTATGGGGGTAAATACAGGGTGGTAAATTGTGCATGGGCCTGAAACCATGCTTGCACCACATGAGCATGATGGAACCTGACATTGTCCCACACAATGACATAGGTCACACCTTCAGCTCTACAAACCTGATCGAGCTCATCAAGAAAGGTGACAAGGAGAGCTGCATTATATGGTCCAATATGAGGTCTGCGTCCCACCACACCATCTTCTGATATAGCCGCACACATGGTGATGTTGGCCCCACGTTGTCCAGGTACTTGGATGGTTGCCCGCTGGCCAATGAAATTCCGACCTCTCCTCCTTGTCTTGGCCAGATTAAAACCTGCCTCATCCAAATATATGAATTTGTGATGGTCGTCATCAGCATCCAGCTCCATCACCCTCTAAAAATACATTTTGGAAAGAGATTTAGAGATACTTTACAATGTAGAATTTTGGGGAATGTTTTTACAACAGCCATCTTGAAACTGAACTCACCTGAACATACTCAGTCCTCATTTGCTTCACTCTGTCTGCATTTCTTTCGAAAGGCACATGATATAGTTGTTTTATAGATACCTGGTGTCTATTCAGTATGCGTGCAATAGTCGGCAAACTTATGGATCCCACATTGTTGAACATGTCTTCATTGTCCAAGATATGCTGGCGAATTTCTGTAAGGCGAATATCATTTCTGGCCCGAACCAAATCGACCACAGCCTGCTCCTGTTGGTCAGTTCGAATTTTGCCTCTGCCTCCACTATTTGGGCTGGTCTCAATTCTACAGGGAAAATTAGAGTAAGAAGACACTTGGTCACATCACCTATTCTGTGATACACGTTGGTATGCAGTCATTTGACAATTGAGAGTAGCATAATGTTTAGTGCATGCTGATAACTTACCGGTTCTCAGTGCAGAATGTTCTGATTATTGAGGCCACGGTTGACCTTCTGAGGTTTGGTTGAATCATTGCAGTCGCCTCAGTCATTGTCATGCCATGATTTATGACATGGTCTACAACTATTGCCCGAATTTCATTGGACACTCTATGCTGTTGCTGCCGCTGTCTTGGTCCGTGGTCTTGTCCTCTACCACGTTCCCCCACACCTCTCAAACCAGGCCCACGACCACCTCTCAGAAGGGCTGCCTGTCCCCTGCCATTCCTTTGACCAACACGTCTTCCTCGTCTTCCTCCCACCACTGCTTGACCTCCATTGTGACCTGGATCACCTGCTGGCTCCATGTTACATATCACTACGCTCTTGCAATTGGATCCCAATCAACTCTTTATATACTCATTCCACAAAGTGCACTCAATCATTAGTAACGAGTTGGCAGAATTGGACAAGCAATTACAAGGGCCTGAATACAGTGCAGTGCTGTCAATACTGTAAATAGTCTGAAAAGGTGTAACAGTATTTGGGACCATAGACACAGTGTCTGATGAAGCATTATGATACAGTAAAATATTACTGTAGGCTACATCCATGGGTATTGTAGTCTAATTGGTTCATGCTTCACACTTATTAGTGACAAGGAATCTCGTTATCTTGAAACTTTCATGATTGAACAAACATTGAACAAACTGTTCATGATTTACTGTAAACATGGAAGATTGTTTGTCTGTTTCCATACAACTATGCATTAAGAGTAATGCAACAGTTACTTATCATTTTGAGCAGTTGTATCAATTGATAGTTAGATCATTGTAAGGAAATGAATAGACACTCATTTGAAATGTAATGTGTGAATTGCCTTTTGAAATAGTAGTAATTTGATGTTAAGTTGTGTCATATTGAACAGGTGATTTTTGTTGAATGAACAAATGATCTAAGTTTTATGTGTATTGTATCCAAGCAATTGAGAAAAGGGTTAGAGTTTTGAAAAATGTGCATTTTGATCATTGGTTGTGAGTTTTGTGTCTAGAGTTGTGAAAAATGGCATCAAGGTTCTGAAAATAGTAACTAAGTGATTGTAAAAAACTGTAAATGATTTCAGTAAATCTTACACAAACATTATTATTATTCTGTTTTTAGGGTTTTTTGTCACCACCATTTTCCCATTGTTCTTTTTTCTGTCATTGTCCTGTGCGGTTGGCATAAACAAAGAGAAAAGCTGTGAGTATGTGATGAATTCATCTGACTATAGTTCATCAGTGAGCAAATACAGTTTCAGTGTGTGTGGATCCTTAACCTTTTAAAAACCTGTTTCTGTCTAAATCTGAATGTTTCAAAGGCCAGTGTTACAGTGTAATCTGAATATATGGGTCAGTTTTACTGAATCTGGACTTTCCACTTGATTCTCACAGTTTTAAATATTCATCTAAACTCTATTTTGAACAGATTATTGAATATTTTTCAGGTCTAAATTTGCTCAATATAACCTCATGGCTGATCGTCATGTTAATCATGACTGCAGTAACAATCTATTTCTACACCACAGCACTGGAAAATGAGAAAGGTACAATTACATTTCTAATATTGTCAAGTATTAAAAGTATTCTTCTAGTTTCATCTCTGGGCAGAAGGTTCATATACTGTATGTTTCACTTGCACATGAAACCATTCACTTAATACTTAATATAATCAAATCTAATACTATATAATAAATGCATTATCCTATGTGCAGATGCTGCAGGATGGACCTGTACGGCTGTATTTCTCCAAGTGCTGTGGATGACTGCAATAGGCATTAAGGATGTAGATCTGGGTACAGTATTGATCATCTACATCTCTGTGAACTGATTTTTCCTCCTGATCTCCAGGTTTAAATAGTGCAGCTCACATGTGAAATATAATACGCAGAGGGTTTAAAAATGATCCTAAGTTATTCAGGTTTGACAGATCTTTGGTGGCTCTCTCAGTCTCTGATCGGGGAAATCCACAGGCAGACGCAAACACAGACACTGCAGATGCTGAACACAGAAACACAGAAACACTTTATTTTACTCTATGGCTTTGATATTGGCCATAATACCAGTACAACAGTATTATATTCATCCTTGCCATTTTTATTCTAATGCTAGTCTTTCACGTTTATTGAAAGCCATCACATTATAGTTTATATTATATTAATTTATATATTTACATTAATTTATTTATTTATATATATATATATATATATATATATATATATATATATATATATATATATATAAACATTGTGCAGGCACTGGTAATGACAAACTGAAACTGATTTGTTATCCTTGACTTGTCAAGTGTTTTATCTTTCTTGACTTATGAACTTACCGAGGTAACATTTATTGTTAATTATTGAATTATTGAGTTTAGATGTAGCACAGCTGCCTGAGTTAAAGATACACGCTTACAGAAAGAAATTACATAATTTTCACAAAATCGCTGTGTGAGTGTGCACACTTATTTTTATGTGAAAATGTGACTATAAAACTGCATACATTTTGTTTTATGTTACACACACACACACACACACACACACACCAACAAACACACCAACACACACACACCAACAAACACTCCAACACACACACACACACACACACACACACACACACACACACACACACACACACACACACACACACACACACACACCAACACACACACACAAACACACACACACACACACACACACACACACCAACACACACACACGCAAACACACACCAACACACACACAAACACACACCAACACACACACAAACACACACCAACACACACACACACACACACACACACACACACACACAGACACCAACACACACACCAACACACACACACACACATACACACACACACAAATATTAATGAAATAGTTTCTCCAAAGTCACATGGCAATAACTGAAAAGAGGAATGACATTAAAATTGGGAATAAAAACAGATCAGATTAAGATGGATTTTGATTCTGATTGATAATCAATAATTTTGTCCATTAGTCACTGATGTATTCATTACACTTGATTGTGACACTTATTTTAGTGGGGAATTAAACAGTTTCATGACCTAAAGCAAATTAACAATCTATTTTAATATTAGATTAAAGAAATGAATCTGTTTTACAGAACTGACTCTTGCCTTTAAGAAGATGTTGTATGTGTTTGGATCAGTTGGTGTTGTTTTACTGAACTCTGTTGCACTGATGACTGAACTGATACTGAAAACAGGTGAGTCAACACAACACTAATGTTTCAGGCTGTTAGTTTTAAAAATATAGCCTGAAGATGAATTTAAACATGATTAATATTTTAATATCCTCTTCAGTTAATGGTGAGCGTGCAGTTGGAGATCTGAGAGTCATCGTCTTCTCCTCTGAAAGCCTCTTTGCTTTTTCTCTGCTGATTTTGCTCCTATTTGGACCCTGTAAGTACAACTTCAGTCATCAATCATCAAAATTGGCTTAACACCCTTTACATTCATTTAGGCTGGTCATTGTGTGTTTTGATGTGTTTCATTCACAATAAATTATTTAAACTTAAAGGGGTCATAGAATGACATTTTTGTACAAGTTAATATGATTCTTTAGTGTCTAAATGAAAAGTTTGTAATATACTTTAATTAAAAATTCTCATTAGTATTGTAAGAAAACACTAATTTTACCTGGTCAAAACCAGCTTAGTTTTCAGCAAGTCATTTCAGTGTATGTGACTTTAAATGATAATGAGCTTTGCTCACCCCGCCCCCTCTGCTCTGTGGGGCGTTCGGTTCGACCCGACACAACACCACAACACACGTGGAGTGTTGCCTTGACAACATTTGAGGGTATATTTTCGAGAAATAATGGCAACGGGAGTCTCTGAGGACACATCTGAGCAACCTTATCATTTTGAACCGGAGTCGGACCAGGAACAGATGACGAACGTTTCTGAATGGTTGGTTAACGTCATGTCACTTTGATCTATCTTTGTACTGGCAGAGTAGCGTAGTCGCTATGTGTTTACTGATGTGTTAGTTCATTGACAGATTGATGTTATGTTACAAGATTTTTTTTTTTTTTACATCTTAATCAGTAACAGACACCGTTATAAACCATGCACAAAAGTAAGCTTAGTGTAGTGTTACCACGTTAACTTTATCACCCGAGTAACTTACAGTTTGTAATAACAAACATAACGCGTTGTTCATTATAAACGTGGGATTATGAATTATATTGAGAACGTCATACACAGAAAGCATGCCGTAATGTAACTTACCCTGTAAACTTTAGCCTCATTCATCGTGAAGCGTGCAAGCGATTTGCAAAGATTAATATAAAGGTTAATAAAACGTTACACTCGCATCTTCCTGAGGTGCAGCAGGAACACGATCCTTTTTTCAAGAGCAGCTTATTAGCAAAACCTGCTTTATACTGACGCTCGTTTATAAAGCAGTCTGCTGAGAAATGATTCGCGCAAACATTGACATTGATGGGGGGGGGGGGGGGGATATTCCCTTCTAAAACAAAACTCAGCAGCCACTGGGTCTTCAGCGGTTCGGATTTAGGAACATCAAAATGACTGCTGTGTTCGTTATTACACCCAACAACACAACACCACAATCGCTTAGACGCCATTCTGCTCCAGCGTATCAACAATGGCGGACTGATGAGCGCTCGCTCAGGGCGGGTCTGTGTTGAAACGCTGCTGTCAATCAACAATCTTAGGAGGGGCGTACACCGTGTAACGTCACACGATCAGACGGCTCGATTTGAGACAGGGGAAAATATATAAGGAGATTAAAAAAAAACACTGGATGTATTTTTATCATTATAGGATGGTTGTGTACAGGCACTGCCAACACACATTTCCGTATAATCAACTTGTAAAAGTGCATGTACCATTCTATGACCCCTTTAATTCATTCAGCCCTTTCTTTGTTTGTTTGTTAAATTCAGGAATAAGCCATTTTTTTCATTGATGACTTTTATTAAAATATCTTTTCTCCCACTGCTTTTAACACACAGGGATTTCTGACATGAAGTGTTGGCAGTGTTTTCAGGTTAGTATTGTTGATTAGAGATTCACAATCAACCTGAAATTGATTTCATACAGTATATTTAACGTGATCAAACACACATTGACACACATCTTAATCAGAAAGCAGTGAAGATTGATGACATTCCAGTCACTGGATTGAACCAGAACAAACAGTCTCATGTCAATATCTTTTAGATGGTTTATTGAGTACAGATTTAATAATTGACCTAAAATAAAAGGCTCTTTCCTTCATGTTAAACAACCGTCCTAAATAAATAGTTTAAAACATGTGTCTTCTCCTGAACCCAGAATGCAGCAGCGTCTGATGAAGCTTCAGCCAATGGATCAAACCAGAACCAGAACACAGCAGAATCACATGAAATAAATATTTACTGAATCAAGATCAAGATCAGGAGGCTGGAAGGAGTGATGTGATGGAGGAAAATCAGCCGGATTCAGTGGAATCACAAACATAATCAACAATCAGGGAAAAAAAAAACTTGTTTATCCAACATTATCAGTATTTGCCCAAATTATTGTGGCATAACTTTTTTAATCATATAATGGTTATTTGCTTTTAAAACTGATTAGCTGTAAATCAACAATCCAAATAAAACCAAGAGAGACAAAACCTGTGCAATAAGAAACAAGCAGCTGCAGTGACCTGACGGATCAGAGACACTGAGACTGAATAGTTAAAGCATTAGGACATATATAATGTCATTTACATTTAGTTTATAATTCAGAAGATTCAGAAAACAAGAATGGAGAGTCCATTTGGCAGTGTTTTATGCTTTAAACTCATACTGATCATCTCGTATTATCAGTCCATTCAGAGACAAACAGCAGTGAACTTCAGTAAAGTTCATTGATCTGCTGATCTAGAGCTTTTTCTTGTGTTTTCTTCAGTGTTTTGTCTGATCAGAGAGCAGTTGTACAGTGTTTCCTCAGCTCTGTGTTCATGTAGTAAAAGATCCATGAGATGAAGAGAAACAGCAGTGCAGATCCTCAGATATTAATGCTCATAATAATATCATAATACAGCTGAGAAACATTCATTCTGAATCACAGCTTTCAGATCATCCTTACTGGATGTTAAAATCATTAAATACAGTGTTTACCTTCCTGAGATCCGTCAGCAGGAGTCCAGAACATTCCCTGAGAGCAAACATTACGCCGGTGAAATAAATCTGTTTTGTTCCTCTAATGTGGCTGAATCTTGGTTCAAAACTTGGTTCAAAACTGTTGTTACCTTCCTTCCTCTTGCTGGAAAATGTCTGTAATTCCCTGCTTACAAAGTTTTTCTAGCCCAGAATGAGCCCAAGTGTAGAGCTACAAGAACAGATCAGCCGTTCTCCTCCATAATAATGCATCTGGACAGATGATTATTAATACATCTATTAATGGCACATAATTTCTTATGGCGATCAAAACGTGGGTTTTTTAGTAAGTGAATAAAGCATGCACTAAGTTAGAACTCATAGTTTTGTGTGAAGACACTGAAACTCAAGTCTTTATTTACTGAATATATTGTCTTTTCACACTTATATTTTATATTTCACACAGAGCATTTTTTGTCTCTTGTATTTTTACGGCTTAACACTGTGCTTTATTTCTAGTGTTGTAAATAAATGAATAAAACAAATGTAAATAACTGTGATGTCTGACTTATTTTACTTCCATCCACTAGATGTCAGCATCTCAGTTAAATTCATGAAAAACTTCTTCACTTTCTCGCCTGTTGTTTGTTGTTGACAGTAAATCAAAAAGCTCAATCCAGCTGGAACAGCATAACCTGCAGAAATAAACAAGAAACAATATCAGACCACAAACATGTTATAGAGCAGCAGAAATGTTTCTTAATTAATGTGAAAGTGAAGCCTTACCATCCACAAAGCAGCATCTGGATCATTTATCTGAAGATAAACTAATATGCGGTTAAAGGTGCCCTGTGTAAAAAAGTTTTTTTTTTTTTTAAATCTGTAAAATATCTAAAAACCACTAGGCCAGTGTTATATATTTTGTTCAGTCGAGTACTTACAATATCACAAATGTTTCCAACTATTTGTAAATCGTGAGAAATTGCTATTTTAACCGAGGAACCGGGACGTGTGAGGACGTGGCCTGTCGATGACATCATATCTGAGTTCCCCTTGGTTTCTGGTTTTATTCTGCAGAAACACTTTACTCTCACTGCAGTGTGAACAAGTGTCATAGCAGCCGCTGAGAGAACACACAGAGTAACGTCATCACATCATCAACACACTCAGATGTGTCTAATATGATCAACAGAGCTGCGTTACCTCACACTCATGACCGGCAACTGTGTCATAATAAAAGTCCCTCTGCTCGTGAGGCGTGTGTTGCGTTCTTCTTATTATCAGTCACACTCCAGCGGTTCCTCAGCTCCACAACACTCGGTCCTCTCTAAATAATTTTTATATATTTTTATATAAGTAGGGTGAATTCAGGGTGATTGGGACGCTTTTCCCAATTCATCTCAATGGTAAAAAGTTCCCCAATCACCCTGATTTCACCCTATATTTGATTATTTTTAATCAGAGTATAGATGATGTCGGCTACACACTCATTATAACCTAAATCATGAATCTGAGGAAGAGCTTTTGATTAAAATATCTTCTTTTGTGACCAGCAAAGGAAAGAAACCTAAGGGTGAGTAATTGATGAAAGAATTTGCATTTTTGGTGAACTATCCCTTTAAGAAACCAATTTCAGGGTTTTCCACGTATTATCAAAACAATTTTCCCAATATAATGAAAACATAAGAGTAAAAATTATCAAAAAAGTGCAAAAAAAATTTTTGTAAAATTATAACGACAAAAAAAATGTACAATAGACAAAAGTTACACATAATATCAGATTTAAACTGGATTATCTATTATCAGTGTAAAATATGTCAACTAATTTAAAAAACACTTTGAATTGTATTATATTACAGTCATAGGAATATGAATATATAAATTAAACGTTTTTTTAAAGGTTTTTTTATTGGAGGAGGGTTTTTTTACATAAATACCTTCTGAAAGTTAACACTCTGGTAAGGTTCTAACAATCTTCCATACGCTTTAATAATTACATTGTTATTAGAAATAATTAAATGTGATGTCTCGTAGTAGTTTTTCGCCATGTTAAATTCCTGTTGAAAAACTCGATTACCCATGATTCCTCGGAGATAGCGAGTCCCGCCGGAAGCGCTGTTCGCGCGTCACTGCCGCCTGCTGGTCAGGATCATGAAGCGCAGCTGCATCCGCTTTTACAGAATATGATTTATTTTTGGAGTAACACAAACGCGTTTGTGTGTATCTGCACTAAATTAAGTCAGGTAAACTCACACTGATAAACACACGCGTGGCGAAACAAATAAAGCTGTGACGTGTTGAGTGTGGCGTTGTTGTTGTTCGACACTGCAGTCGCGCATGCGCAGCACTAGAGGGCGCACTCCCGCTGCTGTGTGATCATTCATTGATAAGAAGCTTATAAACTAATAATAAAGTTAATTAAATATACTTTAAAATGATACACACAGTGTATCCAACAAACCAGTTTTTAAAAAGATATAAAAACAATCTGAATGTTGTGTATTTTGTAAAAATGGATACTGAAACTATTTTGCATCTGTTTTTTAAATGTATGCATGTTAAATTATTTTGGATTAATGTAGAATATTGATTTAATATGTTAAGTAGAACAAAAATGAACAGAGAAAAGCTTCTGATTCAACGAGGCTGTGAATATTAATGATTTTAAATTAGGGCTGAAAGTTTTTATTATTTTAATAATATAAAGTGCTCGCCTTTAAATTATGCACAATCTATTTCTATATAATATAACACAAATATTATAAAATCACATTTCATATTATTTTCTTAATCTTACCTTAAAAAGACAAAACATAGGGTAAATCATCTCAATAAAAACAATCGCATATTATACATCTGCGTTATAAATCACATTACATATTTAAGGCTTTGTTTTTTTTTTTTCTTCTGTTGATAAATAAAAAATGTAATATGACTAAATAAAATATGTTTTTTTAGTTTTTTGATCTTTTTATTTATTTATTTATTTATTTATTATTGCTGATAACGGAACCATACAAAAAAGAGGTGTACATCACATAATATCAACTACGACAATTATAAATTTGACAACCGCAAAAATAAAAAAGAAAGAAAGAAAAAAGTATATAAAATATGTACGCTTTTTTTTTATGTCATACTTTTTTTCTTTTTATTGAATACAAAATTATATAAACAACAAAGGCAAATATACATTTTACAAGAGTAGAGTTGAGATCATAATTTACATGAACTTAAATATAAGCCAGAAAAAAATAAAAATTAATAAATAAATAAAATTAAGGGCAGAATCACAATAAATCAAATGATGTCAAAAGATAAAGCAGTTTCATAGCACTCTGACCTCTCATGTTATTAAGGGCTTTGGAAAAACATTTTAAGTCATTTTTAAATATAATAAGTAGTGGGGGGGATTTGAAGAATCTACATTTGTGGATGAAATATTTTGCTAATATTACAATGTTATTTAGCAAAAAAAGAGTTAACACAGCAGTTTTTGGGTACTCCAAATAAAATATGATGTAAAGAAAAAACAAAACCATCAACAACCACCTCTTTTTCTATCAACCAGTCC
>JARQWZ010007168.1:20000-41217 GCA_033150135.1 Gobio occitaniae
CGCAGAGTGCATACATTTACGGTCACAAGTTAATTAACCAGTGGGGAAATTTCCTCACCGTCACATCCCTATTTCTAAAATTAGATTTTAGAATTGCCACTTTCAGAATGCCTGGTAAGGGCTTGACGGTTACTCCCCCCCCATTCCCAAGGAGCACCTGTGCTTGTAAGTTGAGAAATGTAGGAGCACATTTAGAAACTTTAGGGGCGCAACTAACTATTTCTGCATTTATATATACAACACACTAACAGGTTTTGCCATACTTGTTATATTTTTGTATAACTGAGATCCCATATAGTGTTTGTTGATATTTTGAATGAAATTTAATTCTGCGTTCATTTTAATTTTAATAGAAAGTAGGGCTGCAGCTATCGATTCATTTTGTAATCGATTAATCTAGCACTTAGTCGATTTTAAACAACCAATACAAATGATGCATAACGAAAATGAAGAGGAAAAACAATTTAATTTATTAATATGCACAACAGGTTTCATGCTGTAATCTAGCCCTGACATCAAAGTAAATATCTGTTTTATGTAGATTTCTACACCTGCAGCATTTACCATTAGGCTACTAACAAATATATCATTTCTGGGGTGAGCCTATTTGCTATGGTAACCTAACAACCTGTGTGTGTGCGTGTGCGTGTTGTTGCAGTCATTGCAGTTTGGTACGGCAGAAATACATACATTAATTTTCAATAGAACGCTGCATTTGGCTTGCATCACTTGCATTGCGGTGCATTTTAGGTGAAGCATCCGTTCGAAAAATCGCGTCACAACATCGCGTCCCGGTGTATACAGTGAACGCAGAAATTGTTGTTGCGTGGCTACATAAGTTTAAGCATATGCGATGCATTGCCGCGATTGGTCTGACTGGCTTGTGAGAGAGACGAGGGTGCGTGTGTGTGTGTGTGTGTGTGTGAAGGGGTTCTTTTTTTTTAGGCTATACTCTCTTGCAATTGAACTTGAATACGTTTACTACTTAAAAACATCAAAGCTAAACATCATATCTAGTGAAACCGCATCACGAAATCGCTACAAATACAGTATGGGATTAAAATCAGCGAACATCAATGTATAGGCTTAGGCTACGTTACCATTGAAGTCGTCCTGCTGTGGAATGCCAGGTCTACTTGCAGTAGACACATTGCACCTTGTTCTCTTCTTTTTTAAGAATGTAATGATCCCAAACTTTAGACATTCTCTGCCGTTTATGGACATCTTTACTCTCTGCCATCACGCCAACTAAATTCAAAATGTATCACGCGCTATGGTGTGCTTCCTGAACATTGAACAGCGGTCCGTGTGAATCAGATCCCTGCATGTATAGTGCGCATCATAGGAATTTAACGAGGCTTTGAGGCAGAGTTTTTGCCTCGAGGAATTTTTGTAATCGAGTAACTCGATGAATCGTTTCAGCTGTTGTGAACTTTTATCTTCTTAAGTGTAGGAAACTCAGAAGATGAAGACCAGGAGACTTCGGGATCAAACAGAAGTTATTCTTTAGTTATTAGTTGAGAACTCTCTGTGCTGCAGGTCGTCCGAAAACAGTCTAACTCAAACACCTGATAGGTTATATACATTCCAAAGGGGGAGGGATTTACATTGAGGTTGAACAAAGCATGTAAATTAAATATACAGGTTTTGGGAAAACCCGCCCAGACAGAGTATCACCAATCCTACTCCTAATCAGCATAACTATTCAAACGCATAGAGGCAACGACGGTGAGAGTCTGAAAACAGGTCCGGCAGGAATCTCCTGCTGGAAAACCCCAGAATTATTATCTATACCTTAAATGTTAAATACAATGTACTTTCTTGAAATGTACTTCAAGAAAGTACTTATGTACTGACCAATGTACTTACTTTCAAAATGTGTAATCTTACACAGCCCTAATAGAAAGGTTTAGTAATTCTGTTGTTTTGTCTTTATTTTATGTATAGTTTTTATACATTTTTATTTCAGTTTTAGTTTGGTACATAAAAAAGTTGATTTTTTTTTAAAGGTTTTAGTTTTTGTTAACTATAATAACACAGTTACTAGTAAAATCCATATATTTAATAATGTGCTTCAAATAATGTGACAGGGCATCCCAGACAGAAGCTAAAATAGTTTAATTTCCAATTAAATTTGTGTAACCAAATAATAACCAGGGTGGAAATTGGACACACTGCTTGACTTTTATTTAATAAATGAGTCAGAGATACACCGGGACTCTTATTATGAAATGTATATGCGTCATTAAAGGGATAGTTCACCCAAAAATGAAAATGAGCTAATTTTCATTTTTGGGTGAACTATCCCTCTAATGCAGCTGCTCATTCAAATTCGGATGAGGGAGATAAAATATGCGTTCTTACAACCGTATACAACATATAACAATATAAACACCATAAAGTAAACCTGACAAACCTGTATCGCGGCCATCCACGTGATGTAAAAGATCTTATGATCTTACATTTAAGAAAAAACTCGCACACATGCTCCAAAATACATAGTACAGTTCGCAAACATCTATTTTTAGTCACACATGGGTGAAATGTTTGTTGAAGCAGGATTTTGCATTAATGTGTAAAGACTGTTGTAAATCTCGACAAAGGTTCATGACTCTTAACTCTGTGTTTTGTGTTTGCAGGGATGATCCTGACCCTCAAAGACACGGGAGTCCCTCAGTGTGTCCTGTCAGGACCGCCACAGCTGGTACGTCACACATCTGACAAGCCAAACTATCCTTTAACAGCTCTCTCTATAAAGCATGTGCGTTTTATGCAGATCTTTGTGTCCGTTTGGATATGAATGGGCTTTACTGAATTGTGTTGTTCGGTTGTTTCAGGAGAAATACTTACAGGCCATACGAGTGTTTTCAGGACCGCTGGAAGACATTAAACTTGGTGAAGTCCACTGTTATCATTCTGCTCATATTGATTATATATGCAGTGTTGTTATAGTTTAATAAAAGAGCATTCACTTTAACCTCTTAACTGTCACCCCCGCCCTTTTGGAAATGGTCAAGAAAATGCACTATCCAAACTTAAAGGGCTGTAATTCAAGAATGCTTTGGAATATAGACCTAAGTTTGGTCTTGATTTAAAGAAGACCGACTATTGCTGAAGTGAAAGCAATTCAAAATATGAAAGTATGAAAAAGTTATGGAAGTTTAAATCTACTGTAAATGAAAAATACTGTAAATAAATAGGGTTGGGAACCGAGAACCGGTTCTTATGCAGAACCGAAACTGATTTTTGAAAAATACCAGAACCGCGCGAAATTCCTAAGTTTCGGTTCCGAAAACGGTTCTGGTGCAATGTGTGTGCGAAGCGCATCCTTTAATAGCGAGTGACAGCCAGTGTTGCCAAATCCGTGGTTTTCCCGGAATTGGGCTACTTAAACACTGTTGCCGCGGTCTGTGTTTCATGTCCGCGGGTTGAAGCGACCCCAATTTTGTGATATTTAGCCCCGGAAATGCGAGTTTTACCGGAGAAGCCCCCCTGAAACGCGATTAGGCTTGTTTTGGGATAGTTTTGAGTAGCAATTGTGCGGGTTTTGTTGTGAAAACCTGGCAACCCTGGCTCACCTCATCATGAAAATTAATTACGTTGCCTGCCGCTTCCAGGAGTGCAGCAGTTCAGCACTGAAAGCCCTCGCGCTTCACATTTACGGTTTTGCGTCAGATATTTTCTCGTTGACCACCAGCATGGCGAAGAGAAAGTCACAAGTATGGATTCATTTCCGAAGAATGAATGATAATGAAGCAAAATGTAACACATGTGAAAAGGTAATAACATGCAAAGGAGGCTGCACTAGCAATTTGACAAAACATTTGCTACAGCACAGAGTGCCACAGGGCTTATACCAGATTTATAGTGAAAGGCCTATATATATATATATATATATATATTTGGCAACCGTTGAGTCATCATGGTTTAGGTAAGCGTTTAGGCACAATTACCTTTGTAATGCTGAATTGCAATTTATCATTTACAAGTTCACTGAATAACTGAATAACTATTAAATTAATATACAACTAATTAATAAATATAACTAATAAATATAATTTATAACTTGGTTTTATTCAGAGACAGAGAGATAAAATGTAATAAGACAATTTCAGAGGTGTTCATTTGAAAAAAAAAGTGTTGCAAGAATGGCTTAATACTGTAATGTATGTACAGTACAGGACTTTTTTTGACATTGCCAACCTGTAAATAAATTTTAGAGCAAGTAATAAACACAAAATGGATTGTTTGAGTTGCGTATTGTGCCTTTTTCCTTTACCACTATTTGTTTAATAATTTTAATGGAACCGGAATCGGAACCGGAATCGTTAGGCGGAACCGGAATCGTTAGGCGGAACCGGAATCGTTAGGCGGAATCGGAACCGGAATCGTTAGGCGGAACCGGTCCGGAACCAGAACCGGAAAATTTCTCACGATTCCCAACCCTAGTAATAAATATTTTTATTGTATAAAAAATATAAATTTTACAAATAATGTTTTACTCTAAAATTTCTATAAAATCAAAGCCATATGTCTAACCAAGTTGTGTTCCAAATTTGAAGTTGATATCACAAAAATTAAAGTCCCCATGAGATTTGGTTTAGGCGATATACCACAAACAGCCACCGGGTGTCATTCAAATTCCATTTTTTTTTTTTTTTGATGCAGTTTCCTGTGAATTTCTGTCCAAATATCACTACCATCACAAAACAATCACCAAATATGGACCTTTGAGACTCAGACCTTTCCGACGATATGTGTTTTGTCGAAATTAGAAAAGATTTTGATTATAAAGTAGTTAAAATACATTTTGTCATATGAAACATGACGCCGCCCACTAGGGGGAGGAGCCCGCTAGAAGAATTTAGAGTACCGTTTCCATGGTAACGCAACATCTGATTTCAAAACGGGTTTCACAGGATGAATTTTGCGTTTGTAAGCTTTCAAATGATACCTAATTTATGATAATTACTAAAATATATGATACGAAAAAAAGCGATCAAAAAAGAGCGCCAGGCTTCCCGCCAGTGAGACGGTGACAGTTAAGGGGTTAAAATTAATAAAGCTGACATAAAATATAAATGTCAGATGAAAAAGCTCAACCTAAAACTAAGTTGACGTGCTAAAATGAGATGAAAATAAAGGAAAAAAGTAATACAAATGACACAAGCACATAACAGAATTACTAAAACTAAAATTAAATGATTAATAACATACACTGCCTTGCAGATCTGTAAGGTTTTTAATGAAGTCTCTTGTGCTCACCAAGGCTGCATTTATTTAATTAAAAATACAAAAAAGTAATATTGTGAAATATTATTAAAATGTAAAATAACTGTTTACTATGTGAACACATGAATGTAATTTATATCACATAAATAAATACAATTTTTAAATATATTACGATAGAAAAACATGATTACACTTTATTTTAAGGTGTCATTGTTACAGTGTAAATATATATTTAAGTAATATTTAGTAACTATGTGTACTTACTATAGGGTTGTGGTTTGGTTGAGGGTTAGTTGTATGTAATTATGCATAATTTACTGTTATTACTATAGTAAGTACATGTAACACGGACACTGTAAAATAAAGGTTTACCGAAAACAGTTATTTTACATATACAGCAGTGTAAATATAATACATAATAGTATATAAATGATACTAAAATACTATCACACAGTGCCTTCACACAGCCGAACTGATGCTGTCTGTCTGTTTTTCTGTGGTTTGCAGCGGTCAGACCGTATACTGAAGCTCAATATAAAGACAACACCATGACCGTCAGCCAGGTTCCTCTCTTCTGTGAGTGACGCCTCATCTTTACACTGTTCTCAAGCATGAGCGTTTAAAACCCTTCACGTGTAAAGGATCCGTCTGTGTGTGTGTGTGTGTGTGTGTGTTAGCTGAGCGTAAGGCCGAGGCCGGCGGACGTTCCCCAGGCTCTGGGCGCAGCAGCAGTCCTAACAGCAGTCAGAAGGGGGCGCTCAAGAGACTGGAGGACCAGGAGGAGTGTCCAAGTCTGAACACTGACAGAAGATCAGCGAGTCCAGGCAAGACACACACACACACACACCAGTTAATGATCTGCTGGATGCATCCACCTTATTTTTATATGTAAGTGTGAGCATGGCCATTTGCGAGCACAGTCTCATCCGCTTCCAGTTATTTTCAGCTGTACTAAAACTTATTTTAACGGACTGTCATAATCATAAACACACTGGTTTGTAGCGCAGATAGTTTTTTCTTGTTATTCTAGTTATTTACAAGGGGTGTAACGGTTCAAAATACTCACGGTTCGGTTTTTATCAAGGTTTTAGGGCCACTGTTTCGGTACGGTTCATAACTGAATAAAGTGATGAAATTTGTTTAATTTAGTTGCCCTGCAGCTGGAAGTGTGTTTGCTTACTTGTGTGTGTTTTCTTTTTGTAAACGCTGTGGGATGCGAGACTGCTGTTTTTTTTTGGAAGAAATACCAACAATAAAGTGAAATTTAAATAAAAAAACTACACAGTTTAAAGGGGGAAGTGCCTTGGAAATTAGAATTTTATTTAAAGGGATAGTTCACCCAAAAATGAAAATTAGACCATGATTTACTCGCCCTCAAGTCATCCGAGGTGTGTATGACATTCTTCTTTCAGACGAATAAAATCTGAGTTATATTAAAAATGTTCTGGCTAATCCAAGCATTATAATGGCAGTAATAGTTCCTCTGTTTTTGAAGTCCATAAAAAATGCATCTGTCCGTCAAATAACTGCTCCACGCGGCTCTGGGGTGTTAATAAAGGCCTTCTGAAGCGAATCGATGCGTTTGTGTAAGAAAAATATCCATATTTAAAAATGTATTTCATTTTTTTCTATGGCTCTGCATCAGCAGTCCCCGCGCCATCACTTCCGGTGAATAAGGTCAAAATACTGGCGCGATCATAGATATATACATAGATTCCTCATTAGTGCCTGCGCGAATCGGTCAAATGAGGCATCTACGTATATATATCTGTGATCGTGGCAGTATTTTGACCTTATTCACCGGAAGTTATGGCGCTGGGAATACTAGATGACATTCGTCTGATAAGAGGTAAAAAAAAAAACATAAATACTGTTGGGTTTCTCGCAGAAACTGATGGTTTCGTGTCTTAAGACATCAATGTGTCGCCACGAGCCGCATGGTTTAATAAGGATTCGTATGTCTGTGTGTTTTTCCTCTCATTGCTCTCATACTCTAAAATATCCCCATTGACATGCGTTATACGACTATCACACTGCAACGGTTGAGTTAAAAATCTTCATTTGTGTTCTACTGAAGAAACAAACACACCTACATCTTGGATGCCCTGGGGGTAACAAATAAACATAAAAATTTTGTTTTTGGGTGAACTATCCCTTTAATATATATTTTATTTATTTTAATATGCATTTTATTTAGGCAAGGTGAGTTTATTTATATAGCACATTTCATACACTATGGTAATTTAAGGTGCTTTACACAGAAAGGGAATTAAAATAATCACAAAATAAAATTAAAGAAAATTAAAACAATTATAAAATGAATTAAAAGAGAATTTAAAGTATTTATAGTGTCATTTTATTGCTTTACTTAATGACATTAGTGTTAAATAATAAACGTCATTGTTTGTTGATCATTTAAAAATAATTAGTCCATTATATTGTTATTGCCTAATATAATAATAATAATAATAATAATAATAATAATAATGCATTGCATTTGAATTACATAATTTTTTTTGATCAAGAAAAATCTTTTAAATCAATTTTATTTTGCCCATTATATTGTTATATAATATTTTCAATAATAATAATAATAATTCAAGTGAGTAAAATAATAATTTCCATTCCATTTGAACTACATTTTTATGTACATTTCATGGAACAAGCATATATCATTTGCAAGGCTCATTTTTGCATGTCACGTGCCTCATATTCATATTTTGTGGTTGTTTTGCGGTGCACTTAAAGAGAGCAGCAATAATGTGTTTCATTTCAGAAATATGAATGTTTTGTTTTTCACAGAAGGCAAAGGAAGGATCACTAGAGATTCATCTCTCGTGGTGGCTTACGTGTGTAAGGTCAGCAGAAATAATCTGAGACGGAATACATTTATTAATAATGATAATATTTAAGATCATACAGTGCTCAGTAGTTAATTTTCAATGTAATGTTTCCTCAGTTACACCCCAAGAAAGGAAACTTTCTGGTACTGAAAGCTAAAGAGATGGGCCTGCCGGTGTGAGTGTCTCATATATATCGGTTCAGTTGTGTGTGTGTGTGTTTAGGACTGAAATGTATCACGCATATAAACATATCACCGTTTTCTTTACCTGTAGAGGAACAGCAGCCATTGGGCCCATAATCGATGCTCTGAAAGCTGGAAAAACTGTCACACACGATGGAAAAGAGGTGATTCTTCTTTGACAGACGCTTTCAGCCTGTTCTGCACAGATGTTTCAAAACGTTTATAGTGTGACTAGAGACGTCGCACTGTAGGATCTCGATGTTTTCCATCTGACTGTGCAGCATGTGTTTCAGATCCGGCCTGAGGAGCTGTGCACACCGGCTGATCCTGGACCTGTCTTCATAGTGGTCGACTGTCCGTCAGAGGACTTCATTCAGCCGCTCTGCACCAATCACATCTTACAAAGGTGAAGAAATGTCTCCTATAGAGATGCGAGGCCCACTTTCTCCATATACATCTAATAATGTCACGTGTGTGTGTGTGTGTGCAGGTATCAGAGCGGCGGATCTGAGGACTCGGCGGCTCTCGTGGTTCACATGACTCCTGAGTCGGTGCTGAACACGGATCAGTACAAGAGCTGGATGGAGAGGTAGAGCCGGACTGCATTAATCTCAGGGATCTGATCGTGTGTGTGTGTGTGTGTGTGTGACGCGTCTGTGTGTTTCAGGTTTCCCAGCAGCACGGAGCATCTGTTGATGAACGAGCAGACGTTCACGCCTCACAACGCCCGCAGTCACAAACTCCAGACGCAGCTCAACCTCATCCATCCCGAGATCTTTCCTCAGCTCAAACTCTACAAGAGCAAAGTACGCCAACACTCACTCATGCCACATTTACCATCGTCTTAGTTAACATTCATTCTGACGTTTTGCTCATTTGCGCGCGCGGGTTTAACATGCGCTTTTCCGAGCGCGCGCACTAAACGCCTGTCAAACACGTTATTACTGGACTATCGTCTTACTGCGCTAATACTGTCAAATACACACAAGGTTTACATAAACACAGTCGGTTATGTCTAAAGAGAAAATAAAATCGCGTGTGTCTGTATATTAGTATATACTGTATACTGTATATTAGATAAACGGAGGTCTTAAACTGACATCAGCGCAGCCTAGTGAACACGCTGTCCTTAAAGGGACAGTTCACCTCTAAAATTGTGTCATTATTTACTCACTCTAATATTGTTTCAAACCTGTATTCATTTCTCAATGACAGAATTGTCATTTTTGAACGAACTATCCCTTTAATGTTAATACAACAACAAAAGACAAAGAGAAAATCACTCACTGCTCTTGACTGAAGAACTTTAATACAGTAGCTTTAATAAGAATCAATGTTATTTTATAGTGAAGTCTATGTAGTGTTTTATTTTTACATTTATTCATTCAATTTCATACTTAAATGCTGCTGTACAGCTCTGAGCTGCCAGTGTAAACCTTTATATACATTTATTTTATACAATACACTAGGAATGTGTTCATGTTTTTTTTTTTTTAAGTAAAGTTCTAAGTTTAAGTAAGGTTTTTCAATTCTTTTGAGTATTGCAATAAAAAATAGTCTTTTTTCTCCTTAACCTCTTGCTGTTCCTGTCGCCTAAGAATAGAATAGCAAAAAACCGAACCGAAAACCGTGGTTAAAAACCGAGGTATGTATTGAACCGTGGACTAACTGTATTGTTGCATCCCTAGTGTGCACGAATATTTGAATATTCGATCTGTAATTAATATTCGAAAAATAAAAATGATATTCGAATTTTACTATATTGCTTTGCTGGCCGTAATTGCAATGAATTCATGATAAATCCCTCTAAAACTCGCAGTTATAACTAAATCCACTGGGTGGCGCTGTGGATCGTGTTAATAAGTTAAAGGGGGGGTGAAATGCTGTTTCATGCATACTGATCTTTTTGCACTGTTAAAGACTTGGATTCCCATGCTAAACATGGACACAGTTTCAAAAGCTAAGGTGGACGTTTGATGGGAGTATTTCATTGCCAAAATTAGTACTTCCTGTTAGTCATAAGTATCGGAAAGTTTTTTTCGATCATGGGTCCGCTTGACGTCAACAAGGCGGAATTTCCTTGTATGGGCCGTACGGACAATTCTACCGGAAGAGCGCGCGCGCGAGAGAGAGAGAGAGAGAGAGAGAGAGAGAGCGCGTGAAAGCAAAAGGCTACGCCCATCAAAGCGCTGGCTCGTAGCCAAATAACCCCGCGTTAAGGCAAAAGTGGATGGAATTTGCTTTTTCAAATCGCCTAATACTGAAGGATGGAGCGGTCCCAACGATAAAGGTCCCAACGTTGGAACCGCAGGCAGTGAGTAAGACTGCTTCAAATGTCTGTTTTTGCCTATGCCCATCAAGTAACGTTAGCCCAAACATGACCACGTATTGATCAATGGAGCATGCGATGTATAGTGTGTACATTTGTTTAGCTGGCCACTATATGTGTATGTTTGTGTATTGTAAAAGCACTCCAAACAACAATACACAAAGAATGGGGAAATATGTTGAACTAAATAAGCGCGCTTCTTCATTCAAATGCGCTACTATTCCATGTCTTTCTATGTAAACACTAGCCTGACGCGCAAAACCAGTCCGCTTACTACAAATCATGTCTACACAAACCACGCGTAAACACACACACACACACACACACACACACACACACACACACACACACACACACACACGATATAATTAAACTATAAATGTGTAAATAACACAAGCCGCTAAGCATATTATATAGTTAGTGTAACTTATACCACATAGAGATGTCCTGCTCTAGTCGTTTTTGCTGCTGCTCCTGTTCAACTTCAGCCTCTGGGTCTGATTCCGGATCATAGATGTATGGCTGTATCTGATTAAAAGCCATTTTTTATGTTGAATAAAGTTTTTTCCCCGCTTTTAGGGATGACGCAGCTTTCAGACGCACTCAAAACAGTAACAGCGGCGCGCGCTCGACATTCTTTAGCTCCGCCCACACGATACGCCCCCAGCCGCACGGCTTTTTCCGGAAAGACTCGGAACAGGGCATCTTCCTTTTATAATTATAATACAAATAAAGACTTTTCGGAGATATGCAGGATGCAATGCTACTCTATAGGTACTCAAGATTGACATGAGACTGACTGAAACTGAGTGTTTCCCCACCCCTTTAAGTGTACTTGATCACATAATGTCCTGCCTCGCGATGTTTGGAATTACTCAAATGAACATTGAAAATTATCTTACAAAATGGAGTTACTTTTGATCAAATGAATTAATGAAATCACATCAAATCCAAACACCAGCCATCACTGCATCACGAGTGCAGGTAAGCACAGAGAGAGAGAACCACAGCTAAATGATCGAGAGACAAATGCTTCCTTTAAGTTTTGTCGAAGGTTTAAGAACAGAAAACACAAAGTGCTGTTAGAAACATCACTTAACACCGTTATCAGTGTCTCTGAACGTCTATCAGCGGGGCACGTTTCTCACCCGAGAATATCATCATCCACATGAGATTATTGTTTTTTTCAACATTATAATGTGCAACAGTATAAAAACACGATAACCACATTCTGACTCGTGTGTATATGTAGCCTATGTTCTGTATTATAACTGGCGCGCTCTGCTTTATTAGTGTTTTTTCGCTCGTGTTGCTTGAGCTTATAATGCTTTTGTTCTTTAGGCCTATATTTTTGGTTTACACACATTGTTTTGAACTGAATGACAACCTTAAGATATAACGTAAGCTTGTTGTGTATACCTAATCATAAGTTTGTTCAGAAATGGTGATGACAACTTGATGAATAAAATTTTTTTTACGTCTTTCTCCTTTTCTCAAAATAACGTCATATTCGAATATTAATTTTTTATGAGCCCAAATATTCAAACACAATATTTCGGAAAAATGCCCATCCATGAAGCTAATTTCTAATTTAATATTGCATAAGCCCTATTCGAATGGTAATTGTTTCTCACATGGATGTCCGTAAAAAGTGATTTGCATGCCACCTCAGTGACAAAACTTACGGGGTCAATAACATGATTGTATGCTGTAAATAAAATGTCATATGCTTGGAAAAATAAGAATAAATGCATATTTAATTTAATAATAGGAAAATAATGTCATAATTATTATTTAATTATTTAAATCTGTTTAAAAATAGGAAGATATATAGACACATTATAGTTAAAATGGTTTTCTGTCTCATTTTATTCCACATGGAAAGGAGCAGAAATAAGTTTATACAGCCTCTTGAGGTAAACATAATTCTGCGGTTATTTTAACATATATAATCGCTGCTGTAATAACGGCCCATTTCAAATGTTTACATGCGTTTCTTCTTTTTATTTTTTGAGCGGTGATGAAATGTATTGCTCTTGAAAATATTTGCCAGCATTTCAGTAATAAAAGTCTAGATCTTTAAAATGCATGCAAATTACCGCAAAGTAATTACGCTGCTCTGCAGGGGTCAAAAATGATATAAACAGTGAATTTTGAAGTGATATATTCTTGAAAACTCAGAGGTGTGGATTTGCACGGTGATTAAATCACCACACGACCTTAGTGTTTGTCTAAAAACAGTAGGTAATTCGATCTTTACGCGGGTGGTGCCATTCTGGATTCGGATGGCAATAAAATCACTGACTAGCCCCTGACAATGATGATTACCGTCCAAATAGGCTATAGTCTGTTACAGTTTGGTCAAATAGATCATTAACAATGTTTTTATATATATATTAGGGCTGTAAAAAGATGAATCGCGATTAATTGCATCCAAAATAAAAGTTTGTGTTTACATAATATGTGTGTGTGTACTCTGTTAATTATTATTTATATATAAATACACACACATTCATGTATATATTTAAGAAATATTTGCATTTATATACTGTATATACATTTATATAATCTATAATATATATAAATATAAATGTTTTATATATAAAAATTATATATTTTTCTTAAATATATACATGCTTGTGTGTGTATTTATATATAAATAATAATTAACAGAGTACACACACATATATTATATATTATGTAAACACAAACTTTTATTTTGGATGCGATTAATCTTTTGACAGCCCTTATATATATATAAGTATATGTATATAATACATAAATGTATATATATACATTTATTTTGTTCTATTTTTATGTTGTTGTTTTTTTATGTTTTTGGTTAACAATTTATTTTTTCAATTAATACTTTTAACAATTCATATTTACTTTAATTTTTTACACACACACTTAAATAGTCTCTGTCACAGGTCAGATTCATTTAGATTTTTAATTTACAACTTTTAAATTATTTATTTTCATGTAATTTAATATTTTCTTAATGTATTTTTATTTAAATGTTTTGCATTTCCAATTAAATAGTCTCTCTATATATAAATAAATACAAATATTTTTCCAAAGTATTAATTGGATATTCCATATTTAATGCATTGTTTTATTTAATTAAATATTTAATAGTCTCTTACAGGTCTTTTTTTTTTTTTAAATAGATTTCAATTTCAATTTTACTTATTATTTGTCAATTATTCATTATGGTGTAATTTATTATTTACGTAATTTATTTCAATATAACATTCTATTCATTCTACCTATTTTTATGTAAAAATATTAATATTATCTTTTTTTCCTGATTTAATTTCATGTTTAATGCTTTTTGTTAAAAAAAAAAAAATTTTGTCTCTGTTGGTCAGTTTGGTTGGATTTCAATTATTGCCAGTAGAAACTTTTCAACAAATTATTTGTCGTGTTTTTTGTGATTTATTATACATAATATACATTTATATATGTGATGTATTTTTGTACTTCAATATAGTTTTTTCTGATTTAATGGGTTATTTTTTGTAATGTCTTTTTCTAGTTTAATATACTATTTTAGTGCATTTTTCGATTTTTATCCAATGTGACTTTTTTGTGAATTTTTTTGTCTCTGTTAGGAGCCGCAGGCGTCTCTAAACGTCCCCAACGTCCGAGCCGAGTGTCTGCTCAAGTTTCAGCTTCGGCCCAAACTAGAGTGGCAAAGGTCAGTTCAGGTCATTGATTGACAGTGTGTCACACAGCTGAACTAGTTTTTCTGGTCCTCATATACCACAAATACTGTGTGTGTCTGCAGAGATGCCATCCTGTCCTGCGACTCTGAGGAGTTTGTGAAGGAAGCAGCCGAAGTGCCAAACTTTCTGGATGAAGTTGAGGAATGCAGAAAGTTTCAGGCGGCTGCGTCTGTCTCCACATCTGGTGAGCTTTCTACCGAATCTGTGAGAGCGAGAAGGAGGGATGAAAGTATTGAATTAGAAGAGACGAAAGACAAGAACACGTCCACAGCTTGACATTTAATTTCCTCAGAGTAAAACTTTCTCCACTCCTCACTTTCACTCTCTCCTGTATCACACGCCTCAGATCGTGCCAGAGTAAATGGGTTTGTTCTGATAAAATGGACCTCTTCTATATGAACTATAACTAAAACACTTTTTTTAGGCTCTTATTGTGGGTGTGTGGGCTGATTTAATTCTGTTTTCATTTGATTATCGTGTTTGTTTGTCTTCTGTGAAGGTGAGAAGTTTCCTGAGATCGTGTTTTTGGGCACCGGCTCGTCTCTGCCGATGAAGATCAGAAACGTCAGTGGCACTTTAGTGAACATCAGGTAATGCTTAAAATGTTCAATTAATTTATTGGGATGTTTCAAATATTAAACATTACAAGGGTTTTTCCTGGGTCAAAAATGGTCTTCGGTGGTGGCTGACAGACATGGTCATCCATGCACACACACACACACACACACACACACACACACACACACACACACACACACACACACACACACACACACACACACACACACACACACACACACACACACACACACACACACAGTAAAAAAAGTCCCCTACCCAAGTGATCTGCAAGTGCAATACTGACAGTAATTTTTAAGCAAATTAAAAGAAAGTTTGTCATTTTTGCTTATCTTATTTTAATACCTTGATGTTTTTATTCCTCATTTTTACACTATTTACAGATCTTTGTTTTGGTATATGATCATATAAAAATTAAAAAGTAGTATTAAAAAAATGAACAAATAGCCTAATTTTCTAAATTTCCTAAAATTATCAGCTAGCTAATAATAACATTGTTCTGGGTTCACCTCTCTCCAGTCTAAACTAAATGATTTTAGGCTATTTATTTTACTACACATTGTGAACATAAATAAGCTGAAAGACTGTGGATAATTCAAACTAACTCTTACACCCACTCTTGCTAAATTGCTTAAGCACACTTGCGTTCTCATTTCAGACGTGTTCAGAGTAAATGATACACTGATTCGTGAGTTCAGTGTTGGACAGATCAGTTGTTCTAACCAGTCGTTAAAATGACTCTGTTCAAAGGAGTCATTAGGTGGCGAATCGGACATTAGCAGACGTGTTGTGTGCGAATCCCGTCTGTTAGAACATCGCGAAAGATTTGTCAACACACAGAAAACACTTCATAACCAGATGTTTCCCGTTTATTGAAAGTATGGTTTATGTCAGCTGGTCAGAGAAGAGTCAACGTTTTTTGAGCGCAATTCACACCCAGCGGTAATTAAAGGAAAACATCGTCTGATAGCGCCACGTGCAACATGGATTCGGTCTTCCCACCTTTTGATTTTGATTAACGTAATATGTGAAATATTAGAAAGCTAAGAGTGCTTATTTTGAAGACAGAGAGAGGGAGGAGCTCTCTGATCGTTCTCTCTGTCACTCAGTTAACGCAAGCGCAGCAGTCATCTGTTCTACATCACTCATAAATCACAATAACTGATCAAATAAGGCTTTGGCGGGACAAAAATTTGGTTTGGCGGCCGCCAAAAAATTTTCAATGTAGGAAAAACCCTGAACATATCACTAGCTAGCTAAATATAATACTTCTTAACTGTGGTAAAATCGCAGTAACACATAGTCTTGTGTGTTTTATTGCTATAATGTAGTTCAGCGGACTTGATTTTAATGCATTGGTGTGTCTGATCATCTCTCTGTTCCTCAGCTCGTCTCAGTCGCTGCTGTTGGATTGTGGCGAGGGAACGTTCGGTCAGTTGTGTCGTCATTATGGCAATGACGTGGACGAGATGCTCTCCAAACTCTCCACCATCTTTGTGTCGCACCTGCACGCAGATCATCACACGGTGAGACCGTCACAAACAAGCTAAAGTTACAGTCAGCTGTTGAGGTTAAAACATAAACCAGTGTATTTTGCCATAAAATATCCTGCTGATTATATGGAAATAAATAAATGATCAGTTATACAACTGTAGAATCCCAGAGCCGTCAGAATCATAGAGAGCTGAGAGATAGATGTATAAAAAGTATGAATAGTATATTAAATAATAATCGAGTGTTTCTAGAATGCCATTTATCACTCTGCTGACATTGCTGTATGTTTTGTCGTTCACACAGGGTTTGATTCATTTATTATTGGAGCGAGAGAGAGCTCTGGTATGTCATTTTTTTTTCTTCTGAGAGTCAGTATTAGTGCTGGGCGGTATGATCAAAAAATTATATCACGGTATTTTTCAAAATTATATCGGTTTCGCGGTATATGACAGTAATTTTTCCCCTATGCATGACCGGGTGTTAACCACATTTTCTACTGAGAGGAAATACTGCAGTTGATTGACTAGAATGCCCTGTTTTACTGTCATGGCGAGTGAATATTGTTGAAAAACTCCACACTAGAGTTAAAACAGGTTTGCAAAGCCCCACAAAATGATGCTGTGCGGAGACAACAACCAATAAAACACAGATCTGCAACACTCATTACACACACATGAATATTAAAATATGACCATGGAGAGAAAAACTGAGTTAAGGGCACCTTAAGCATTTTAAAAATCTAACCCTATATAACAACAAACTGAGAAACGCAGAAGAACTTTTAAAAGGTCAAAGGCAGTGGTTCTCAAACTATTTATACCAAGTACCACCACAGAAAATATTTGTCTCTCCAAGTACCACCATAATGACCAACATTAAAGGGTTAGTTCACCCAAAAATGAAAATTCTGTCATTAATTACTTACCCTCATGTCGTTCGACATCCGTAAGACCTCCGTTCATCTTCAGAACACAAATGAAGATATTTTTGTTGAAAGCTGATGGCTGAGAAAGGCTTCAGATAGGCCTCCATTGGCATTCAGTACATTTACACTCCCAAGACCCATAAACGGCACTTAAAACGTCGTTACAAAGTCCATCTCACCACAGTGGCTCTACAATAATTTTACGATGCGACGACAATAGTTTTTGTGCGCAAAAAAAAATCAAAATAACACCTTTATCCAACTTGTTCTTGTCTTCCGTGTGTGTCCCCACGACGCATGCGCGAGAATATGACGCAGATCCGGCGCTCGGACACATGACCCAGAAGCGATTTGTTTACGAGCAGAGGAAGACGCGCGTGTCTAAGCTGTTGAATTCTACATTGATCGTGCTTTAGGTCTCGCGTAGTTCTCAAAATGGGGCTTAAGTGTGCATTTCATGGATTCCCGAACCACGGCGCTACGTCATATTCTCGCGCATGCGTCGTGGAGGCACACACGGAAGACAAGAAGAGGTTGAATAAAGTCGTTATTTTGATTTTTTTTTTCTCGCACAAAAACTATTGTCGTCGCATCGTAAAAATATTGTAGTCACTGTGGTAAGATGGACTTTGTAACGACGTTTTAAGTGCCTTTTATGGGTCTTGGGAGTATAAGTGTACTGAATGCCAATGGAGGCCTATCTGAAGCCTTTCTCAGCATCAGCTTTACACTAAAATATCTTCATTTGTGTTCCGAAGATGAATGGAGGTCTTACGGGTGTCGAACAACATGAGGGTGAGTAATTAATGACAGAATTTAAATTTTTGGGTGAACTAACCCTTTAAAATGCAGTAGCTTAGTAGGCCTAACTATTCAGCTACAGCTCTGCACAGTTCAAAAACAAGGCAGTTTATTCCTAATAAGAATATTTTTTTGTTGTTTAACATTGTAAATACACAGTTTGTTATTAACACTGCACTGCGCTTACATACAGGTAAATGAAATGATAAAATAAGGATTCAATTAAAATGTGTTGTATCTAAAAGTTAAATTAAAACTGTAATGTATTTAAATGTAAAAACTTTACTCAAATAAAGATGAAATTAAAATGTATTGTTTTAACATTAATTTATATTTAAAGTCAAAATTTTATATTTGTTCTTAGTTTGTGACACCACAGAAAAATGTTATTTAATGTGTGCCAAATTTAAATTATATATATATATATATATATAATATAAATATAAATAAATAAATATAAAAAAAATCTTGAAAAAATAAGCAGCATTCTCTGCTCTCAAACGCTGAAACCACGCCCACTAGCAGGAACTCTGCAGTAAGCACACAATGGCACGTACTGCAATGATGGCACCAGATGTTGGCGGGACGGGTGGATGAAGTCCTGTGTCGGTGGATTATCAGTGAATCCCAGTTGTCTCCGATGAACGTTTGTAAAACTATCCGGTGTAAAACGATCACTGCAGAGGCAGGTGTTGGTGGTGATCAAGGTAGCCGTTCACAAAATTAATCCACCTCTTCTTGATATCAGCAGTTTTGTTTTATAAGCTTTTTATACGTTTTACAATTAGGTAATATGCATGTACGTGATGAAGGCATAACTAGCTAGTGACCGCAATGGGCGACCTGATGCGAATGACGTTAGTTGTTATAGTGTTAGGGGATGGGCCAGGCTCAGTGGCTGCAGTGCGTCATCGAGCCACCGTTTTAGAACAACACAGTTCACAGTGTTTGTAACGTGTTTCAGCAATACATTTATATTGTGTTTAGAATAGAAACAAATTTTAGAATCGCCTTTACAGCGACTTTAATTTAGTGATTCCTCTGCGTACCACTAGAGGGAGCCTGAGCACCACTACACGTACCACACTTTGAGAACCACTGGTATAAGGAGTCGACAGTCACTACAGTCTCTGAACAAACGACACACATCAGTTTAACACAGAAAGAATAAAGCAGTTACTTTTGCCCAGGGCTCGACATTAACGCTTGTCCGGGACAAGTGGATTTTTTGAAGGGGCAAGTGAAAAATCATTTTACTTGCCCGACGGACAAGTATCCTGAGTAAAATGTCAAAACAAAAAATAACTAGGGAATCACCAAAGTGCAACAATGATTCTGCATTCAGTTTGTGTAAGTGGAGATCGATAGTGGACAATAATATAAAACGAACTGACGTTAACAAGGTTGAGCTGTTGAGGCTCGTGCAGTCTCGAGGAGAAAATCGAAAACAAATGAGCGCCGCTCATACAGAGAAACTCAGTTAACATACACGGTTAAAATTGTGTCGTTTTTATATTTATAACATATGATACAGTTGAGCAACATCACACTAACAAGAGTGCTGTTTTCCTGAATACCATCACGACTGAAAATGACGCTGATTTCATACGCCAGCTCCATAAACCGTTTATTAACATTAAGTCACTTACATTTTAGATGCAATATGGACTGTTTTTGTTCTATTTCACCAGAATAATTCCAAACAAAAATCACAACAGAAACGTAACGCATCTCACAGCAACAGTGTGTGTTACTGAATGATTCAGTGTTTGAATGTATCGGTTGAATCAAAGATTCAATGACCTATTCGTAAACGACCGCCTAATTCTTGAATGAATCAGCCGTCTTCACTGAATTGACTCAATGATTCAATCATTAAGACGGTCACATGCTGCCACCTACTGGTGGTTTATTTACATCTTTCCAACATTTCCTTATTTGTATATTCAAAAAATATTTTAAATAATCTCATAACATTATTTAATGCAGTTGTAATTTTTTCAGTGTAAATTATTTAATTTGATTGGTTACAGCCCTATAGTGTCTTATTCTAATTTAATTTATAGATCAAATTTAAAAGTATAAAATGAAAGCTGAAGCATAGCCTATATTTAATACAATTATCGAAAAATGCCTTTTATAAAAAAGTAAAAATGTCACAAATATGCATATTTAAATAAGTCAAAGCTGATTGAACAACTGGTGAGAATATTGCTTCAGAATAGATTATATTTACAAAAAAAAATTCAGACAAGCTATTTTTTTACTCGGACAAGTGAATGACAGATTTACTTGTCCGAAGGACAAGCATGTGAACAGGCTTAATGTCGAGCCCTGCTTTTGCCCATTCTTCTTTGAATTGTCAGTCTATTAACTTACATCATTGTCTGCGGTGTATCAGAATTATCCACCGTGTCATCGCGGCCGTGATCAGACGTACGGCTGTAGTATCAGTGTCCTTGTTTGCACATATATTTAATTTGAAGAAGACGTGATTAAATATGTACGCATACACAGTGCTGGTACATGTTTAGAGCACTTAGAGGATATGAAATATGTCCATACAAAACTTATGATCCATGTGGTGAGCGTTGTTAATCTCATCACGGCGCTCCGCTCTCATGCGCATGTTGTTTGAATTCTCCGTTGTAATGCGATCTCAGCTGTGTCCTCACTACAGTGCGTCAGAACTAGTGTTATAACGATACTGGAATTTCTAATTTGATACGATACCTAAAAAAGTATCGATATTCGATACCATTTTCGATACCACGGGGCAAAAAAACTTTATATACTGTCAAATAGATATTTTTGATATAATTTAGTTTTTTGTCCGTCTATTGAACGTCTAGGCAATAAAACATTTCTTCAGAAGAGATCACTTTATATGATAAAGCTCTTAAGCTTTTTCTCATATATAAACGCTGATCAATTACCATTACAATTAACTCACAAATATTTGCTAACTAATTTTGTTGCAATAGCTTACATACAGCACAAGGAAGCTTGATTTCAAATTTAATTTAAAAAGACGAGTAAACAGTAATAAAATAAGAACAAATTACAAACAATAGCACAAATAAATTAGACTGTAGGTCTAACAG